>JAOTQE010080291.1:0-15784 GCA_025631205.1 Nesometra sesokonis
TTTAATATTTCGATATTCAATCACAGAAATATGTTTTATTTATGGTCTTATTTCTCATTTAGTTTAAAAACTTTTTTAAGAAAAGTAAAAAAAAAACAAAAAAAAACGCGACCGTGATTTTGCAATTTTTAGGGTCGGTCGGTAGTGGGCAATACAACAATTTTTTTTTTTGGCCTAATGTCAAAGTCTATGATGAAATCAGTTGACTTTATGTTGGGAGGTTTATGTGTAATACCAATTATGAGGTTTTTATAATCATTTTAAATTTCTAGAAAATAAAGATTCAAAGTTACTAGTATTCGATGCTGCTAAATCATCTCTGCTAGTTGCATTAATATGATTTTTTCAGAAAATACATACCCCACCTCCCGAACCAGTAAGCTATATCATGCCTAAAACAATTATATCCATCCAGTGCTATCAGTGCATTGTGAGTATTGTGATTTAACCAAGTTTCAGACAGTCCTATCACGTCAAAAGTATTATGACCAGTCCAACGATAATAAGTTGGACAGATTATTCAAATGTTTAATGAGGCTACGAATATTTAAATGCAGCAATGAAAAATTTCCTTTTAGTGGTAAGGAATGTAACTTACTTGTTTCAGTGTACTCACATATTTCATTGGAAGAATTGCCAAGGTGATTGAAAAGAACCTGGTCAGCATTATACAATTTATTAAACATTGGTAAAAACAATAAAATAGGAATAAGAAACAGTAACAATAAACAACACACACAAATATAAATGTAAAAACCATATAAAATCGTATAGCAAAAATAAGAAAAAACACTGAGAACCTTGTTTAAAAATATAAAATGTCCAAAGATTTGTATTTCACACTAATTGATTGACAATTACATTCTAAAGTATACTTACCAGTCTTTTGAATCACCCGGGGCGCTTCAAAAGACGCTGGTACTAATTATTTAAGAGCACTTATTTAAATGAGAAACTTGTCACTGGAAAAAATTATTCATAGTGGACTTATAAAATCTTTTCTTCTCAACTGTTAGAATATTAACCAAAAGGATCTCCGCGAATTTGATTGAATTTTATGTAAAATTAAAAACTATAGAAATAAATTATCATTTCTTTATATATTGTGGTGTTATCATATAGTGCGTTTTAGTGAATATTCCCAGTTTACCAGCATTTTTACATTCCTTGATTATTAAAACATGAGGAAATTTTGTATCAAATTCCGTATCTTTATCTGATAACTCAATGGTCATTGCATGAATTGCATACTCTATATCTCAATGTCACGATGTCCACTACCAACAATCACAATGCGCATTCACATCATAACTCGCGGATCACCTAACTTGTCCAGTTGACAAGTTTCATGTAGTTAAAACATTAATATTTAGTATAAACTTGCAGTTAATGACCGTGACCTTGAGTATCGTACATGCGTGCAGAAAACACCAACCATCGAAATGAAACTTTACATACATAAATAGTAAGCTAACGATTTAACATCCGCAAACTACAAGTAGCAATGGTATATGATCTTGACCTTGTAGTTTCGTACCTGTGCGCAGTAAACGACAAACATCAAATTCGTACATGTGCGAGGAAAACAGCAAACATGGAATTTAAATTACGTACTTAATCATAAGTCAGGAGTTAACAAGCAGACGCAGTTGTAGCAATGATATATGACCTTGACCTTGTAGTACATGTGTGTACCAAAGTCCGAACATGTCTGGTTTGGACCTCACCTCTTCCTTTCCAGTATTCATGGTCCACCAGGTGTTGTATGGTACCAAAAAAAAAAAACAACTGTAAAACTTTAGTATCAAAAACACTAACAGTTGCACCACACTTTCACCCAATCCCACTCTTAGAAGTGAATTAATCTCTCATTCAGTAGAGGTTTGTACTGATTTGCAAATCCAAGTGCTATTTCATATGTGTTAAGTTTCATATCTGGAAAATCTCATTTCATCATGAAAATTCTCTTCCATTATTTCCAGTTAACAAAACAAGCTTATGTTATGTGCAAACTGACAAACGAAATTGTGAGTCAGTAAGTGTACCTAAAGTTGGATATAAATCTACAAATTTTAGGTAAACTAAAAAATAAATTTATCATCAATTTGTTACAGCCATATATAATTTAATCTGAAATATTATTCCTAAGGTTAAAATGATGTAAAGACTTCATAATTTCACTTCTGACAAATCATTCCAAGACAATCTCATACTGTATGTCAGCTCCTACCTGTGTAGTTTTATTCACCTGTTTGGTGTTATCATATTTATGTTCGTCCTTATTTACTGGTATGGCATTATCATATCCATGTTCTTTGTTCCCTTCTCTGCTGTAATTAATTTTATTATAGACATGTTGTTCATTTAATTCAATTTCTTCAGAGGGATTGTCATATAGATCTGTTTCTTCAATGACTATATTCATCATCTTGTGTTCATCGTCTTTTGTGTTCTGCCTATTATTATATATCTTGTACAGAAGAACCAGTAAAATTATAATGATTAGTATTAAAAGTACAATAACTCCACCAAGAATCAATCCAAAGATTATAAGCTTTTCAAATGTGACAACCTCTCCAGGTTGAATGGTTGTCTGAGGATTCATTGTGACTGTCTGGATCTGTGATCTTGAGGTTGTCTCAAACCATGTAGTTTTGCTACCAGTAATTTCTGATGGCTCTTTTCTTTGTGTAGTTGGTTTTCTTGTGTGTGATGTTGTTTCTTTAACCAATAGTGAAGCAGTTGACTGAAGAACATTTTTAGATGTTGGGGACACTGTAGTTACCCTGGGAATTTTGTGTGGAGAGCATGTAGAAACATCTCCAAATAATTTAACCTTGCATTGGTATACTGCCTCTAGATCCTGTTGTTGAAAAGTAAAGCTATAATCCAGTGAGACTTCTGTAAATCGTAGGTGGTTAAATGCTACATATTTGCTTGCAACTTTCACATTGTCTCTTTGTAATTCAAAAGTAATATATGGATAACCAGGTTGTGAAATACAGGATAAGGTAACAGGTTGCCCAATAGAATCTTCATGGTAACCAATAGAAGCACAAAGTGGGTATTTCAGTGGAGGAGGATAATTTACACTTAGGTAGATATAACCATGCGTTGCAACTATTATTTCACCAGTGTCTGTTTCTATCATCTCACATCGATATCCATTCAGATGAATCCACTGTCCAAGTCCTCTTGTGATTGATATAGTGAATTGAATTTCAGTGGCGTTATGAAACGAGTACGCTAGAGCTTCTTTATCATGGTCAACTGTCAGTAAATTACCATTTCTGTAAATCTCAATTTCATCTCCAGTGAATCCACTTTTTCTATACCAGATGATGTAGTGTTCCACTGTATAAACTGATTGAGCACATTTAAGGTCAAATATTTCTCCTTCACTAACTGAAAATGTTTCCGCAAATTCTCCTAATAAAATGTATCTAGATTGAACACGACATATTGACACAAATATCCACATTAACACAAATTTAACTCTCAACATGATTCAATTTTTAATACATCCTTAAATATTAAAATTAAGTTTACATATGCTACAACTGCACCTATAAAATAGGAATACTTGTATTCTAACTTGTGTATCAGATACCCTTGAGTAAGCCCATTGTTAATTTGGTTATTTCAGTGTTCTGACCCAATTCAGTTTATTTTTTTATCAGGGTTCATATTAGTAAATGATCTGCTTTTTTTATACAAAAAAGCTGTTAACTATGTATGGTGTTTGTTATATTCATTGAATTTTCTTTATCTTTTATTACTTGGTTGACTTTTTAGTACTGTTGAATAGGCTTTTGTAGTTTCGAACAAAACACTGTTGATTTTAATCCATTGTATTTAAGTTCCTATTGTAGAAAATTTTGTTCAATTTTATTAAATAAAAATATGAATGACAAATCAAAAAATATGTTATTTATGATTTTAACAAAACAATACTTACATGGCAAAAATACCTACCTAGATTCTCAAATTGATTGACAAATAAAATCTAGGCCTAATCTTTCACGATGTATCAAATTAAATAATCCAGTGGCTGTTGAATAATTTTATTTTGCAAATTTCAGAAGTACAATCTTGCCAGGAGCAAGTACTAGGCTCGGCCCCGAACAGATGAACTGGTGCTACTCCAACATAAACATAGGAAACTGAGATGCAGTGCTGAGTTGAAAAAAGAATGTTTGCCGCTAGCCCCAAAATATTTAGTTCCCGTGTAGAAAGAGAATTGTTTACATATACTGATTACAGCATATGCTCAAGTTTAGGGCATAACATACTGTAAGGTCGAATATTGAAAAATTATTGATACATCATAAATTATGATAAAATCAAAATACAGAGAAAAGAAACAAACGATGCACTTACATTAAAATATGAAATCAAATATAAATAAATGTGCATAAATTGACAAAACTCTGTATAGCAATAAGAATTGTAAAATAAAAGATTACATACTAAATTCCAAGGGCCTCCCTCATTTTGAAAGCATCTATTTAATTAGAAGTAATAAAATGTCAAAATCCTGGCTTCTCATAATTTGTCATATTCATTAAGAGTATCAAAGTTATGTATACCCTCACTAACTTTTCAAAAAGGTCTTTCCTAAGAGTATAGAGTGCAGTTTACTAGAAAGGGCAACTCGTCTTCTACCTCACCAGAATTGCAGTTGTTACATAATCTTTTATCGGGGGAAAGTTTCGGCCTTGCATGTCAACCCCTCTCTATCATTAGATTGTGTGCAGAGGTTCTAAGTTTGCTGTAGTAATATGATCTAAAATTTCTCTTAAATAGTAGACGGTAATTATCACATTCAAATGATGTTTTAAATTTACAGTAAGTCTGTAGCTTATTTTGTGTATTATTAATGCAATACTGTATAGCCATTGATTAGTTGGTTTGTAACAAACTAATAGCAACGAATTTAGATCATTTGAGTTTGGTTTAAACCAAACATTATTTAAATGACACTCATTTAGTTAGAAGATTTGAAATCCCAGTAGACCAGGTAAAACAGTTACGGTTTAAATCTGAATATTTCGTATTATTGATCAATGAATCAATAGCGAGCGAATTAACACCAAGTGTACATTTTTCATTTGGCTGTGCCAATATTTAACGGCATGTCAAAGCATGGATATTAAAATAGTGTAACTAACAAGTTCTCCAATAACAGCAATGTTCGTGGTTTTCTGTTAACCCAAGCAAAGCTTCACAAAGTTTAATATGTATTTGTTCACCACAATAATTATTATATATCGAATGAAAGTTACTGACATTTAGGGAGTTGAGTAGGTATACAAACCAAAACCTCACTACCATAAGATAAAATTGGTAATATAAAAGCTTTAAAAAGTTTCACAGTAAAACTACAATCTTCACCCATTTCACTCCGTATTCTAAAATATGCCTTAGACACCTTGCATTTCAGCATACTCATAGCACATTTAAATGATCGTGATGGGCTGAAGTTTATACCGAGATAGCAGTATTCATCTGTCAAATCTAAAAGCTTGTTACCAAAAGTGAACGAGTAACTTTTCAACTTTCTACCACTCTTGTTAAAGATCATTATTTTTGTTTTGTTTATATCTACTGTGAGTTTCCATTTATTACAATATGTGGCTAACTCATATAAGGTATTTTGAAGCCCCCAATATGCGACTCTGAAATGATAAGAAGATCATCGGCATAAAGAAGACATGATAAAGGCGAATTGTTTAGACTAACCGGTTACCGAGTTACATTAACAGTTAAATATAGATGGAAGATATTGTAGGAACAGGTTGAATAGGAGTGGACTAAAATTACATTCTTGTTTAACCCCTATAGACGTATTAAACTGATTAGTCAATCCATTCATACATTTTACGGAAAAAGAAACATTTGAATACATGCTACGTAATGTACCAAGAAAGTTACCACCGACACCCATGTTATTAAGTTTAAAGAAAAATGCAATATGCCATGGTGTCGAAAGCAGCTTTAAAATCTATAAAACAGACAAATAGGTATGACTTGCTGCATTTGTTAATGTTTTGCTTATCACCTTTTTTTTCTGGATGGGCGTTAAAGATGTATTGTCAACCAGAAATGACCAAAAAGTCATGACCATCAATTTTGAAATTAACTTGCTCATATTAAAGTAACACCAAAGTTATGAACTTCAAAATAGAAATTACTGTATTTAAAAATTGTTTAATAAGATTTTTATACTGATAAATTATCAAAATTGTAGAGGCTTCCAGCCTTTTTATGGATATTTGCTAATTTTAAGCATTATATTGCTGCAAAGTAGGGGTAAATAGTTTTTTAATAATCTAATTTTTATTGGAATTGTCATAAGTTATATATTTCTTCAAAACAAGCAAGTTATTTTCAAAATCAATTTGTTGTCATTTTTCAGGTGACAATACATCTTTAATGTGCTAGTCCGCCACGAAGAGGGAAAATTCCAAGAACGAAGAATAAATACCAATGGCAGCAGAATTGGTAAGAAAGTACATGGTTTTGAAGTAAAGACAAAAATGCATTTATTTTAAATTTGTAATAATTCCAAGGACCTCATTTTCATAGTGCCACAGCTATATATAATTTTATCAAATATATTATTTATAAGGTTACAAGCAAGTTGTCATTTAAGGACTCTATGGTCACCTTTGGCAAACGATAAAATACAGATGATCTCATATTGTACATCAGCTCCTGTCACCTAAGTCTTATTTACTGGTTTGGTATTAACATACTCATGTGGTTGCTTATTCACTGTGGTTTGGTATTATAATATTTATGTTTATTTGTATTCACCAGTTTGGTATCATCCTATTCTTTTTTCTCATCTTCATTGTCATTAACATCATCATAGAGGTGTTCAACGTTCATTTCAATGTCTTCAGTGGGATTGCCATATAAGTCTGTTTCTTCTACAACTACATTCATCATCCTGTGATCATCATCTGTTGCGAGTTGCTGGTTATTGTTTCTCTTGTATAGCAGAACCAATAAGAGTACAATTATTAGTATTGAAAGTACCAGAATTCCACCAAGACTCATTCCAATGATTATTAACTTTTCAAATGTGGTAAGGCTTTCTGTGGATAACATTGTTGTGTGTGGTGTTCTTTCCGGTGTTGGCTCTATTGTCTCTGTAGTAGGTTTGCTTGTATGTAACCTTGTGTGTGATGTGGTTTCTGTACCCAAAAGTGAAGTTGTTGACTGAAGAACAGTATTTTAGTTTTTGGATCCCTTGTTGTTAACTTGGGAATGCTCTGTTGCCTTTAAATCATGTTGTTGAAGAGTACAGCTATAGTCCAAAGAGACTTCTGTAAATCGTAAATTGTTATTAAATTTGATTTCTTTACTTGCAACTCGCACATTATCTCTTTGCAATTCAAGAGTAATAAATTTATTACTAGGCAAAGAAATACAAGAAAATACAATAAGTTGGCCAGTGGAATCAACATGGTAACCACTAGAAGAACAAAGTGGGTATGGATCAGGTGGACGATATTCTAAATGAATTTTGAAGTAACCAGTTCCTAGTATTATCCTGGTGTCTGTGTCTATCACCTTACATCGATATCTATTCAAATGAATCCATTGTCCAAGACCTCTTGAATCCATTGTCCAAGACCTCTTCGGGTTTATGTCAGCTGAATTTCTAGGGATTCATGGAGTGAATAGGCTAACGCTTCTTGACCAAGGTCAGAGGTCAGTAACATTCCATATCTGTAAAACTCCACTTCATCTCCAGTGAATCCACTTTGTCTATACCAGATGAAATAGTGTTGCTCTGTATAAACTGATTAAGTACATTTGATGTCAAAAATCCATCCTTCTGAGGCCAATACATCTTCCTCTTCTCCTGTTAATACTGGTCTTTGAGCATGACAAATATAGTACAAATGTCCACATAAACACACAAAGTTTAAATCTCCACAGTTGCAGTTTTATTATAAATGGTTCATTGAACTTGTTGAACTGTTTTGTATAAATTTTTAACTTCCTTATAAGTATTATACCATGAACAGTTTTTAAAAAGATTAAAAAGTACATAAAACATGTTTGTAAAAACATTTTTTTTTTATTATCTCAGCTATTTTGTAGTGTAATTTACTTAGGTACAAAACAAGTAGCAATAAAAATCTTTATAAAAATTTAAAAGCATGCTTATACCTGCTGCTACAAATACATACATGAAATAGGACTACAACAGGATATGTTGGCTCAAATTTTAGCTAGACTTGAAGTTATAGAAAGTAGTTTTGAGCAAAAATTTAAACAATTGGAAAAGCAATTAAGATTTAAAAATGAAAATATTGAAATTGAAAATCTAAGATTTTACATACTATTGATGATAAAAAGGATAGGGCCAGAAGGAAAATAAATGTTATTTTACACAACATACCCGAATCTTCTAGTGAAGTAACCGGTGAAAGAATTATTCACGATAAAGAACAAATTAAAGCAGTTATAAATCAAGGTATTACCTGAGCTAAAATTACATGAGTTAGATTTCTATAAACCAGTGAGGCTTGGTAAAAAGGCAACATGTAAATCAGATTAAAGGGAAAGGGAGGGTTTTATTATTTAAAGTTGAATCCGAATTAAAAAAGCAATTAATTGTGGACAGATGTCGAGCTTTATCTAAGGAAGAAGGATGGATCAAGAATGTGTATGCGACCTTTGATCTCAACCACAAGGAGAGGGAAATGCGTTCAGAGTGCGTTAGATGGGTTAAAGAGGGCAAGAAGAATATAAGAATTAGAAATGGTTGAATATGTACCCTCAAACCCCCAGGAAGGGGTGATTAATTAATTATGCAAACTTGTACTTTGGAAGTGTTTTTTGTTGACTTTTGATAGAAGTGACCTTGTTTTCTTTCTATTTTTTTGTGTTGCAGTTATGAGAATCGTCATTTAACCTAATCAAGTTTGAGAGTTTACTATACAAATGCAAACAGCATTTTAAACAAGTTAGGAGAATTTCGTGCTCTTATGACCATTTTAAGACCTGATATAATCGGAATATCTGAGTCCTGGTATAATGACTCTGTCGTGGATGCTGAATTGAAAATTGATGGTTATGTACTCTATAGAAATGATAAACAAGTATCAGTAGGTGGAGTTGTTTTATTATATAGCTAAGAAGCTGATGTCGAGTGTTTTTCTTTTTGACCCAAATTATGAAAGTTCTGTCTGGAGTGAAGTCAGCTGGTAAAGATAAACTTTTAGTTAGTAGGGGTCATTTATAGAAGTCCGAATTCAAAGGAAGACAATAATTTTAAATTATTTAACAGATTAAATGAAATTAATATCAAGAAGTATATCCATTTTTTACTGTTTGGAGATTTTAATTTTCCGGAGATTAATTGGCATGATGGTACTGTGAATAGTGGGGTAAATCATCCTGCGTATATCTTTTTTGAGCTTATCAATGATCTGTATCTAACCCAACATGAAAGTTATGGCTCCTCTGGGGATAAGTGATCATGTGGGATTATTCTGGAGCTGTAAGTGTTACTCAGATGGGTATAATAATGATGCCAATGGTAACCTTACAAAATTAAACTATAAAAGAGGAAATTATGACAAAATTTTAGCAGAAATTAATAGCATTGACTGGAATACTAGTTTCAGTGGGCTTGATGTTAATAAATCTTGGATCCAGTTCAAAGATGCATACCAGAGTGTAGTTAAGGAAAATGTTCCAGTTCTTAAAGTGAAGACCAAATCAAAGCCTAAGTGGATGACATCCAAGGTGATAAAAGTGATTAAAAAGAAATACAGGCTATACCAGTCCTATAATTCTACTCAGTTACCCTTAAATTAAATTAGAATATAAAAGACAGAGTAACAAGACTAGAGTGATTGTCAGGCAAGCCCAGGCCAACTATGTGAGAAAATTAATGGTAAATTTTACCAAACATCCCAAATCTGTTTATGCCTACGTGAGGAGCAATCAAAAATTCAAGGCCGATATTGGGCAAGTGGAGAATGATTCTGGTGAGTTAGTTTCCGGTGATTTGGAAATTTCAGATGAATTTGCAAAATTTTTAAAATCAGTCTATACTTTTGAAGATGAGAGTCCAATTCCTACACTAGACCAAAGATCCGATAAACTTATTAGCAATATCACTATTGATTATGACATTGTTCTAGAGAGTTTACAAAAATTAAATAGAGACAAATCACCAGGTCCGGACTGTATCCACCCGTGGGTTTTGAGAGAATGTGCAGAAGCTGGCCCGACTGTTGCATTGTCTTTCTGGTAAATCTGTCAACTTAAGCAAATTTCCTGATGAATGGAAAGTAGCTAGAGTAATTCCTATCCATAACAAAGACTCCATGACCAAGACTTCGGACTTTCGTCCCATAAGTTTAACTAGTATGGTTTGTAAACTTCTGGAATCCATAATCAACCAAATTATTTGGAACCATATAGACCAAAATGATTTGATTTCTTGTCATCAGCATGACAAGGAAAATCCTGCCTTACTAATATGCTGGAATTTCTGGAAGTTAGTTGAGTCAAATTGTCTTTTTGGCCCTGTTTGCCTTCCATAGACCGTGATTATAAAAAAATAGACATACTTATATAAAGGTGTAATAAAAAGCAGCTTGAATGTTAATAATATCAACCATAATATTAAAAGAAAAATGTTTACATTAAAAGTTTAAAAGTATGTACAGAGTTTGCATTTTTTACATTGTTATCTAAGCTATTCTGTAGTTTGGCACCACAATATGAGAAACTTCTATTTTTTGTATTCTGTTTTTGGTTTTTCTAAATATAATTCATCTTTAGATCTTGTGTTATATTTAGCTTCTTTTATTGTAAATAGGTTTCTTATGCATGAAGATGCTTGGTTATGGAATATCTTGTACAAAGTAATGGCTTCATTTTGATACAATTGATTTTCAAGGCTACACCAGTTTAAGTTGTGCAGGGCTTGTGTACTCGAGTCATATCTTCCCGACTTTGTAATAATTTTGGCTGCTCTGTTTTGAAGAATTTGTAGTTTATCGCAATTTTTTTGACTTGATCTCCCGCATACAATATTACAATAATTGAAATGTGGGGCGATAATTGCTTTGTACAGTAAGTTAAAACAATGTTTAGGAAAAAGTTTGGATGTTTTTCTTAAATAATATAAGCCTGGTGAAACTTTACATTTAACGTTAAATAAATGTTTAAAGCAAAGATCCATATCTAAAGATTCAGATTCTTAATTTTGTTCTGCTGGAACTTAACATTTTTGTTTTATGCAAGAAATTCTTTTGCAGCTAAAACTACTCTAAAGCATAGCTTCATGTCTAAAGAGATTAATTTCATTCTTCTGAAACTTATTGTCTTTGTTTGTATCCAATAAATCTTTCATCTGTTTTGCTTAAACTTTGATGTTTTTTAAGTAACTTTCTGTAAATAATTTGCAACTAGAACTATTTCAACTAAATATCTAAGGCATCTCAATGTCTAAAACAACCAATTCTTAATTATGCTTTTCTGGAACTTATTGTCTGTGCTTTTATCCAAGAAATTCCTTGCTGCCATTTTAACTGAATCTCTAAAGCAAAGCTCCATGTCTAAAGCAGCAGTTTCTTAATTTCATTCTTCTGGAACATATCTGTGTTTGTATCCAAGAAATCTTTCATTTGTTTTGCATAGCTTTCGATTTGTTTTAAATCAACTTTCTGAAAAAGGTAAAGTTATGAAGTCTCAGTAGAGTAATGACAATGACATGGACAATTACCACTTATCAAATAAAAACGACAACAATCATTAATGACATCAACAATATTTGTCAGTAATGACAATGACAATTTACAATTGATCAGTAGTCAGTAATATTTCCAAGGTTCAGTGCTTAAAACAGCACTGCAACCAGCTGACTGAACTAAAATGTTTACTATTGTTTGTATGATTTACACTCAAGGTTTGATGAGTTTAGCAATAAAGCTACATAAATATAGTACATTCCTTTAATATCTGTCATAATTTCCAATAAATTAGTTGATTACCAGAAGTGCAGGTTTTTGGAACATTTTTAACAAGTAGAATACAAAACAAAACTGTACAAAAATGTATTAAAAAAAACTTTAATTACTCACTGTAACAGATGTTGATTCCATATAATCCTTTATAAAACTGAGAAATTCATCACCAGAGAGGCAGTGATCATTGTTCTTAAAATAAATTAAAAAGGTTATTGAGGCAACACAATACTACAGTTACCACTTCCAAAACCAAACCTTTTGATAGTGAAATGCCACATTAAACCATACCTTTTTCAAAGTCCAAAAAGGATGATTTTATGATGTTGACTATAGGTTTATACAGAACACAGACTTTCAAATAGCATGGGAAACTATCAAAAACTGTTATTAGTGTTCATGTATTTTCTGGCTTATGTCTTGGCAAGGCCAGACATGGGAAATGATTTTTCGTTCCTGTGACTTTTTGGTCATGGTAACCACATGGTACTGGAAATGATAGCTACCGTCAAATCCTGTGGTCTGATTTAAATCATCAGTCTGTCAGTGTCAGTGAGTCCCCATTACATTTAACATTTGTTAATATCTTAATAGGCAATTTCATGGTTGGTTGGTCTATTGGTCTTTTTTTGTCATTAGATTTAGCATAATATTTTCTTGGCTTTTTTTATTGTATTTTTTTTTTCCAATTTAATAGGTAATTTTTTAGTAATAAAAGGCAAACAAGGTACAAAATGTACAAAATGTAACTGCACAATTTAGGAATGAACCAACTAGCAAAGTTAATGAACTCTGGTACAATATAGATGGAATGAATCATCACATGAACGAATGAATTCACACAATCATAGGCCAATTTACACATCCAATGAACCATTATACACGAAGGACCTACTGACATACAATTGGTGTAATTACTCAAAAACTCTCAAATGAACAATACCAAAAAAATCACTGAAGGTAGGCTATAGATTACAGTGTTCCTGCCTTGTTACTCAAACACTACAACACTATAGCTTAGTAACAAGAAAATATCCAAAAATTGTCTAGGCCTAGCCTAACAGAGTTCAATAACTTTTACCCATTTTCTACTTGAGAACAAATGTAAAGAGGTATGCAGGTAACTGACCATATTTATTATTTTATAAATAATAAACAGGTAATTCATGGGATAGATTTTGGAAGAAATGCCCCTTTAAGATAAATTAAATCTGATATACTTTGGAGAGCATACCTCAGTCACCATTTGTTAAATCAGTATCTGTAATTTTAATTTTTCGAAAAATAACTTTAAACTTGTTTACCTGATCATAATGAGCAAATATTTTATTGAAATTACTTTCAGTCATTGGTTCCTAAAGAAAAAAGAAAGATACTTTAATAAATTTTCTTATTTTTTCAATAGTTCTTCTTTGTCATTTTTCGATTTTGTAACATAGAAAACGATTGTCCTATTTTTGAAGGCATACAACTTGTCCAACCAAACAATAATAACAATAACAATAACAACAATAACAATACTACTAATACTAGCAGCAGTGGCAGCGGTGAAAAACACACCAACATAGATCGATATGTACACAACAACACTTTGGTACTTATTTTACAAGTTAGAACATTATGATTAGAAATATAAAATTTAAACTAAATCCATTTAAGTCACAAAAACAATACTTACGTATTAGAGTGAAATATAATGTGGATAACAAAAGGTGCATTTATGAAGATATTGTTCTTTTAAAATTATTTAAATTTGGACATTTTTTTGTAGTCTGTTTTAAATTATTCATTCACAATTGTGCACCACGATAACTAAAACTTTTTTCTCGTATTCGGTTTTTGAACATAAATAAGATGAGGTCAAAGGTCAAATATGGCCGTTGCGCTATTTTTATGAAAAGAATTATAAAAGAATAATATAAACCTTCATATTCTGAATAAGTTGGTGAAAATTTCATCTTTTGAAGGCTAGCAATTCCGAAGATATTTCACCTGTAATTTGCCACTTTGCATATAAAAATTGTGATGTGTGTTATATTTGTTCCTATGAAGTATTTGTATAATATAAATAGAAAGATAGTTATATCTTATTTATTTAACTGTCTAAAATGAAAAAAAAATATTTTGAAAATTGTAAGAAACGCATAAAATTATCCCAAAACTAGGAATTGAAACATGTCAACCCATACTAAAAAAAAATAACAATACCCTCCCCTAGAGCTTCGCTCTTGGGGAGGCTAATGATGATGTGCTTCGAGTAACAATTTTTTAGGCCTGATAGATTATGTTCCTTGGAATTTGATTGGTTTAAACAGTTTTAATCGATAATAACAATTTTTGATTAAATACAAGTAATAAAAATTGGATTATTGTAAACAATAAAAACTCTAGACTGAAGGTTGCAAAATATATCGTTTTATAAAACCAATAACAATAAAGAGTCTTGAAAGAAAAAACACTTCCATTAACTTAACTTAAACATCTACAAACTTACCTTGAAATTTTTAAAGAAATTTTCTTCAACTGGCAATAATCTGCAATTAAAAGCAAATTTTGAAAAAAATTTCATTGGATCTGAATACAGTTGAACCTTCCTGTGTGAACACCTCATAAGCAGACACGCAGACACCTCCCATAACGAATACTAATTCAAAGACCCATTTTGTTCTTCCTATCTAATCAGTGCATTTGTTACCTCTTGTAAGCAGCCACCTCTGGTAAGCGGGCGCCAACATTTTTTTCTATGCTAATTTTCTTCCCATAAGCAAATTTTTGTATAAATCCTTATACTGTAATGGCTGAAAATCATATTACTGAACCAACTTATCTTAAAAATGATAAATGATATTGAATACAATATGAAATACGGTGTCCAGAAATTTGAGAGGCCATTTGTTTTGAAAAGGCTGTGAATTGTTGGAATTAGCACATTACGATTTTACAACTTTTGCCCTCTAACAGTCGAAATTCTCGAAAGTGAACACCTCCCGTAAGCAGACACTTTTCCTGGATTGAGGTTGTCTGCTTACTGGAGATTCAACTGTAATAATTGTATAAGCTTTCTTATTAGAAGGTTTCATTGTCTTTGTATTTTTTAAATTTTTTATGTGGAAGCAATCAGTAAAGAATTTAGTTTTTCATGGCTCACTGTAGTTGGCCAAGACAATTTATCCACATTACCTCTTTTTACCCAGGAGAATAATTGGTACCAAGAGCTACAAATACCATTATGCACAAGTTATAGATCCAAAATTGTGGAATGGATTGTGTTACATTGGCATTTTGCTCCAGTGGCTAGTGGATATGTGTCATTCTTGATTTATTATTTTAAAGACTCAAGTTAGAATTAGGCTTTGGTTAACGTTTCTCTTAATAATTCTAGTAGTATTTACCATATTTAACAGCATTGCAGAATTTTTTATTTGATTTGATTTATTCAATATGCTCTTTAAAACAAGTACACAACAATATATATAGTACATTCAAATTCAAATTCAAAATTCAAATTCAAAAATATCTTTTATTGCAACTCTTACAGTTGAATTGTATAAAACTATAAAACATTTACAAAACCTTCCACAATAAAAACTTTCAAATTTGAAACCACTTATATAACAAGGTACACAAAAACATTAAAAATATAATATAATAATGAAAAAAGATAAACACATCAAAAAAAAAAAATCATCATAAAATAACTTGGAATACATCTACAATTCACATTATTATTTCGGATAAATTTGGCAAGAAAGCGACATTGCAGAGATTATTACCAATTT
>JAOTQE010080302.1:0-15782 GCA_025631205.1 Nesometra sesokonis
AATAATAATAATAGAGAGCCCTCTATAATAAGTAATATGATAACTTAGTTTAGTACTTGTATTCTGATATGGGTGTATGTCCAGGACATTTAGCTACACTATAGTGAAGACTGAATAAATGGACTATACAGATATAAGAATGTTGTATGCGTCTTCTGTACCGCTCAGCCTTACAGCAACAAAACAACACACCGCCTAAATCGGTAGGACTGGTAGGTATGCAAAATGGAGTACAGCTGATTGTTTTTTTAATAGAGGAAGAATACATATAAATTAAGCTAGAGCCAAAATGTATCAAATCAAAATCTTTTTACTACAATAAAACAGCTTTGTAACATTCAAATGAATGACGACATTTGAATGTCCATAAACAGTAAACTTTAATGATATACACAATTCAACTGAATTATTGAACTACAAGTTCATGGGGTTACGCTCCTTACCACAATTTTACCACTCCACAAAAATGACTAAACAGCGTACTCTGCTACCAGTATCGTACAGTAATGAATGTACTCATATGATTGTACACACTTGTTAGTTTTAGTGTTCTCTGCAGACTTCTAAGACCCGCTCATACGTTCTCTAAAATCAATCTGTTTCACTAAATTATATTGGATTGCCTTGTCACTTTTCACCTCTTTTGCATCCATTACATGGCTCTGCAAGCTTTAACTGAACCTGCTTTAAGACATTTAAATTGTTTAATGAACCATGAGTTTTATGGTGAAATTTAGGTACAAATTTCAGGCCCTTAAGCTAGAACTTTTTACGTAACGGGTATCTGACTTTAAAATATGTTAGCATCAATGGGGATAATACAGCACTGTGTCAGGCCATGAGAAGATGACAACTGCTTTCCAAGTCAATGTCCTGAAAATGTGCATGTCAACAAACACACTCAGGATCGCACTGAGCCTAGGAATCACTGATTATAATCTTAGGGAATCCTGTACTAAAATCATTAAGGCCATGAAAAACGTATAGAGGGCTAAATAAATGAATCAGTGGAGCAAAAAAAAATCAAGGGTGAACTTGATTCAGGGCATAATTAACAAGACCACAGAACACTCTGATCATTGTTCTCCGATAAAGGACCCTACCAAAATACACGTGTGTCAACCTCTCACATCTAAACAAAAGCGTTCGAAGAGAGTACTATCCACACATAACTCCTCAAGATGTAGCAGACACTATGGAATCAGAAGCTGGATATTTCACCTTTACCGATGCCACAAAGGGTTACCACCAGTGCCCAGATCAGGAAGAAACTCAGAACCTTACTACTTTCATTATGCATTTTGGTCGCTACAAGTACAGATGCGCACCTTAGGGCATTAGCTTCATATCTGAACACTACAATCGGAGGAAATAACATTTGCAGAGCTTTAACAACTGACGCACTGTAGAAGACGTAGTAATTTTTACCAAATGAAAGTGCATATATCTTCCAAAGGTTACATGATCGGATTGCGAATGACTGATCAGGGGCAGATTTAGGGGTGAGGGGTGGAGGTGGAAGAAAGGGGGGCTGGGCCCCCTACTATCGTCAAAACATAGTTTTCGGGTCCAAAATCCATCATAAAAACCCAAAATAGATATACATAAAGCCTAGCTCACACCACTCTGCAGCAAAATATTCCGTAGCAGTCACACTGTTGCATTGTAGCTCGAGTAGATTTCGAAAAACGATCGCCTATGCTTGCATTTCACCTCGCTCTCAACTCGCTTTTGCTCGTAACAGTACGATTCAATACGAGTATTGCTCGTCCTGTTGCGCGTTTACCTCGTTCACCACTCGTTTGTTGCTTGCTAGTAGCTCGCACTAGCTCGTTTTACTGTGCCATGGCATACATGCGCCCTCGGGAACGATAGCATGTATGCTTCCTAGGGAACGACAATGACAACATGTAAGCGCCCTCTGGAGGCGTCTAGCCTCTTTGACTATCATGACCACCATCGTGGTTACTTTTTTAACATGTGTTCGTCAATAAATGTCTACTCCGTACTTAGGGTCCGTCTGTGGTTTCTTTACGAATGCATGTTTCGCTAATTTTGGAGTGGTGGCAGCGACAATACACAATCCACGTCCATTTCGGATCTGGTTCTCTGGGAATGCTGGCTCAACACGCAGAGCCAGACCTAGGTTCCAAATAACTCAATCTTGTGAGCCATTGCTAGCCTAGCGGCAGACGGGGTAATGGCCAGATGCTACCGGGTATAGAAGACCCCATGTTAGTCGGTTCGCAACCAATCACTGTATTATTATTTTTATTCAATAATAAGCTAATCACCAACAATAATTGATGGTGTTTTTCTACAACGGTATTCCATAATTATCAACCCGAAACAAAAGATTAGTCAAAATATACACCACTATGTATGTGTTGAACATTTTCTGTACGGTATCGTCCAGTTACCCACAGTGTAATGTTTTTTGGTTTTAAATGCAAGGATCATTCACCAACAATTTAACCAGAGACCTGACGTTTGGCTAAACTACTAGGCCTAACCCTACCTCACTGTATTCAAGGATTGAGAATGATAAGCTTCTGCAATCAGTTCATATTTAAGTACCAAAGCGGTGTTCTCTTCTTCAAACTCGCCACTTTCATCGGAAACTCGCTTTACTGTTTCAAGTTTTACAGTAGTGAAGTTCACTTCAGACTTGCAATAAAAACCAGTCTTGATTCAATTGCGCCAAGAGATATTAGTTATTCTGACTCTAATTGGACAGTGATTCGCAGCATTATTATAATTTTGATTTCGATAATTAATACTGTAGTAAATTGTGGTAATTTTATGTTAACAGTTCACCAGAAGTTTGACTGTTTTGTTTACAGTAACACCAAGGATCATGACTACACCACAGTTTTTCTGATTCTCACTACAATACAACCATATTATTTTATTCTACTCAAGTGTTTCAGATGGCTATGCATTAAGATCCCAGATGATCTCAGTCTTCAATTATTTACAGTATCTTAAAAATTAACATTTATATAAACATCCAAATATTACTCGCTTTCAAGTTGGACTATCACCATCTTGTTCAAGTTTAGCAGTTATCCACGTCTATTATTTCTTCTTACACCACTTGTGCTTATGTAGAACATTGCCTGTGTGATCTTCGCATTTCATGCTTAATCATGGAAGCCTTTATTGATTACAGTCTCCAACTAATTTTCAAACAGAACTTCTTTAAGAAACATGTACTTATCACTGGTCATTCTTTTTATCGTTTTCAGTACCGATTATTCATATTCATTCATTGAGTTAACGTGATGGATGACTTCTTTAAGATCACGTGATACCATTTTGAATTAGCCATTTGAGTGCTGTCTGAATTTGTCTAATCACTGCCGTAATTTGATTTCAAAACAGCAATTATACTTTACTATTAACTCATACAGTCCTATTTTGGTGTACATCCAAAACATTTGGTTTGTATTCGAATCTATATAGGGTACTGTACTGTTTCAATGCCTTGAAATATCTTTAGTTTTACAGTCTTTAGTTATTATACAGTATCCTGCACTGTCATTAGATTTTTTTGGTAATTTTTATTGAGGTAATCAACATTTTTTTCTGCTAAATCATAAATGTCATTTCATCTTAAGAGGGCGGGTAAAAAAAAGGTTAAGAAGGGAGAAAGAAAAGGGAAGTAAGAAAGAAGGGAGAAAGCGCTGCTCATCCACTTGCCTTTAACTCGAAAGCAGTTCATTCCCGCTCGCTTTCCGCTCATTCTGCTACACGTCAGTTCGGATCCAGGAAAACCCCAGAAAGAAATGTAAGGTGGTTCACATAGACACACCGAAACCTTAAACTGCTGGATACCTGGACACAGAAAAATTCCGAGGAGGAGGTTACCCACAGACACTCTGCCAGTCAAAGCAGACGAAACGGAGTTATCGGAAACAAACGCTTTTGGAAAACATGAGGATGCAAGCGTTGCTGACAATTCCATAGGGGAGGAGAAACTCGGCAGCCAACGACCAAAGGGTCGTTTTCCTAGAATTCATCGGCGTCCATCGCGCTATGACTGTTAGGACGGACATTGGAAGCTTTGCCTGTAACATCATATTCCTCTTATTTTTAATTTTATCAATTTCTTTTTTTACTTTTTCAATTTTGTTAGTTTAATTTTTTGAAAAAAAACACTGCTGAAGTATGAAAGCAGAAAGAAGACTATTTTACTGCAGCAGTATGACAGCTCCAGGGAGACGAGGAAGAACAGAGACAGGAAGCATCTGAAACGAGTTGATTTTCAGTGTCGTTACTGCCTTGGGTGTTTTTCGAATGAGGATGCTCGCCGGAGACACACTGACCGGTACCGCCAAAGTAAAACCAAGGAACCGACCAAGGAACCAACCAAGGAGCAGACCAAGGCAACCAAGGAACCAATCAAGGAACAGTTCCCGTAGAGTCTACATTGTCACAGCCGCCTCTCGACGAAATTGCGCTGATCCCAGGGTCTGATTCATTGACTGCACCAGTGCCGGTTAGAGATAGAGGCCTAGGAGGAGGAAAACCCAGAAGCCTGTTCCGACTTTTGGTAGACGAGGCCGAAGAGCAAGAAGCGTCCAGAGAATCTTCGGAGCAAGAATACGATGATTTGGACAACCATGGAAAACACAACAGACCACATTCTACCACTGAAGGGATGAAACATCTTAATGATCAATATATTAGATGATTTCTATACTATGGTAGAAAACGTAGAAAGTGTTGTTAACATATAAGCACTAAAACGGTTAAAACATGGTCAAACGATGAAATTATAGGCCCACGGTGCTTTGAAAACTGCAACCCTTGGCGCAAGCGCCTCGGGTTATAGCAGTTTTCATAGCACCTGGGGCCTATAATTTCAACTATAACCCATCTAGCAGTCAATATTCATTTAATATAAAATACTGCGAAGACACCATTATTCCGACCAAATCAATAAAGTGCTATCCCAACAATAAGCCATGGGTGTCCCGAAAACTACGCGTTTTAATAAAGCAAAAGTATGCCGCTTTCAATGATGGTGACGTGAAAGCAAGTAAACGACTTCAACAATAAATTAAGAAAGTGATAAGCAAGACAAACGTAAATACGCAAAGTTTAAATCAGGCGACACGAAAATATCTCGGTAGGGTTGAATAAAATGACAGGTAGTAGCAAACGAAATAATCTGAACGTTCCATACTCAAGACAGTAAAATAAACGCTAATGAATTAACACGTTTTATGCTCGTTTCGATAATCTTGGCTTTATGAACATCAAAAACACTCAAAGCGATGAACTAGCTAATTTAATTTTTTTTTCATTCGACACTGTATAAACTATATCGCTTGAACCATTGTATTTCGTGGCAAGTAACTCAAACGTACTATGTATATTTTTGACAATAAAGTGTATCTTGTATTTTGCATCTTGTATTTGTCATCAGACCTTAGTGTTAAAAAGATGTATGTTCTGAAGAATGTTAAATTGCCAGAAGTACAGTAGATGCACCTGTACAGTTTCGTGTTTACATTAATTTTTTAAAGACAACTTTAATTAAAGATTCAGACGCACCCTAACAGATGTCTGTGGTTTGTGTACAGAGTTGCAAGTCAAAATTCAAGTGGAAAAGAGTGCTGCCACCAGAAGACAACTTAGAATGCAACCAAAATTCAAGTGGAAAAGAATGCTGCCACCAGAAGACAACTTAGAATGCAACTTGATATTCACAAACGCGAAATGCCTATTACAATAAAATGAAGGCTGATGTAGAATCTTCAGAAAGATGATGATACAGAAATGATTTCAATAGACTTTAAAAAAACCACCCCATTTCCCTGTCTTTCAGTTTACGAGATCTTCTACATGTGCCAACTATGGCTGTATAATTTCTGCATTCACAGCGCTAAGCAAAAGTAATAAAAAATGTACGTGGCCAGAGACGATAACCAGGTGTGGTGCAACTCTATAGATGACGATGTAACATTCGAACAAGAAGAGAAATGGATGGAGGAGGTTCAAGCTACTTTAATCAGTATTCGCCTGAAAACCGAATTATGGTTAAGGTATGCCAACAGACTTATACAAACAATGCTGGAGATAATTTTTAATTAAGGACACAATTTCTACCAGTAAGGAGGTTTTAAATGATGCTAATTTATGTACAGGTAGTGAAAATGTCATGGGTAGTTGTGGTAGTAATGTGGTTACAGTCAATATGAGCCCTGATGGATCATGACTTGAGACCATACCTAGTATTAGCTCATGGTTGAGTGAATTTAATGAAATTAAGTTAGCTCTGGAGTTGCCAAAACCAGATTTCATGAAGTTTGATGGCAATCCATTACATTATTTTTTTAATTTTGAGACTGTAATTGAAAGTAAAGTTACATGTGATGCTACCCGTTTGCAACACCTTAAGACAATGTGTCAGGGCAAAGCGTGATCTTATATCGAGTGCTGCGACCTGCTCGGTTCCGCAGGCTATGCCGAAGCTAGGAAGATCCTGTGCATCCAGTTTTGTCAGCCATTTATGATTCTTAGCGCCCAAATGCGCGAACTCACACATAGGCATCCAATTAAGTCCAACGATTCTGACAGTCTTTGGGACCTAATAGCTTCCATGAAGAAATGTTATTTCACGTTAACAAAATTGATTTAAACAGTACTAGTAATTTGTTAAAAGTAAAAAATTTGCTGCTGAACCACCTGCAAACATCATGTGCTAAAGAAGCACACATCATAATCAGTCAACAGGAACGAGAACCTCAGTTTAACGGCCTGTTGAACTTCTTAATATTGCATGCTGAAATATCATCAATGATGTTTGGCAAGAACCTCATCAAGACCAAGAGCGTAGATCAACGAAGACAATACTCACCACACATTAGGACTAACAACGTCACCACAGCACAGGTAAGACTAAACAGTTAAATTGTTTCATATGTGATGATGAGGAATTTCTTGATGCCAGTTACGAAGAATGAGTTCTTCAAGTTGTTACATCTAAGAAGATGTGTTTCCGATGCCTGTTACCAGGTCATGAAGTTTCTGTGTGTAGGCGCAATTGGAAATGCCATTGTAGATGAGGCGAACATCACAAACTATTGCATCCACCCGACGTAAACACACAAGATTTCTCCAGTGGAACCAAGGTGTTCATGTGAATCTTACCTGTTACTATAACTTCCAGCAATGGTTGTCAGGTAAGTACATATGCCTTGTTCGATGATGGATATGACACAAGTTTATGTTTAGAAGGTCTGATGCACAGATTAGGAGTTGAAGGAGTCAACTGTGTAGAAAAGAGTGTGAAGGATATTCAACTGAAGTTTGCCTTCGTTTTATGTAACGTCTACTGTCTTTATCTAAACACCGTTTAAGATTAGACGAATGAGTTTAACTAATTTGATATGTTACTCAGAAATGAACAAAGGGATTAAATAAAGTGGTTTCTTGCCTGGATCATTATTTAAAAAATCAACTTCCTGCAAGCATTAAGAAGATCAAGACTATATTCTGAAGGTTGTAGAGGACAGAACCATAACCATGCAGTCATACAATATCTATTTTTCCTAGTCACAATAGGGAGGTTTACAGATATAGAGCACCATTTAACAATCAGAGGTCACAGTTTTCTGCATTCTGACAGACATTTCGCTGTTATTGAACAACTGAAAAGAAAGAAGAAACATGTTGAGTGGTGTACAGAGTGGATATAGATGGTAGAAGGTAGTTCTGAGGTAGAGCGGCTTTCACTACATATTGTTAAGGATCCCAAGAGTTGCCTGAAGCAGTCTTTTAAGCCCAGTAAAAGGAGAGGTGAAGAACAATATAAATATATATCAGGGTACAAAATCTTTTGCATTAGTAATATTCAACCTTTTGAAGTTGAGGTTTCTGGCAGTATGATTGGTCTGAATCGATAGCGATTCAACCTTCTGAAACCAAATAAGGTAGTGTCATTGCAGTGTCATTACCAGTACAGTCATGCTATAAAGTACAAATTGCAGTGAAGGAAATAAAGCTGGCAGATGTCAAGCTTCTGACAAAATACCTCAAAGAAGAAACTCTAGTTAACCAACTCGTGCAACTTATAATGTAGATGCTAGTGACGACTCAGATTATGAAAAAATAATATGTTGTGTTCAATGTAAATAAATAATATAAAATAAAATATATATAAAAATTTTAAAAAATGAAGAAAAAATAATGCATGAACTGATATAGATATAAAATTAAACTTTTACAAATAACTTCTGTTTTTTCTCATTAATGAGTGTTTAAGTTGATATCTTTCATTTCGTGTGAAAACCTGATTCTAAGAATTGCCCAAGGAGGGAAATGTCTTTCATGCAAATTATCTGACATTTATAGTTTTTTAATTGTTTATTTTTATATGCTTTATTTGGCAAATTCCTCAAAACTATGTTTTCATACATGAAATCTTGAAATGCTCATATCTTTGTATCTACTTATCCCATGAATTTCAGTTAAAAGTGTAAATTACAACTTAAATTAAACTCTACTACAAGATGCCATTAAATTAATTTTGGATTTTCTATCCACAAGAATCATTTTGTGGTGAGACCTCACTTGTGTCTACTACATTTTTCCAAAATGCCAAACACCTGTTGCTTGGACTCATTTCAGACATAACCTGAGACAGAACTTCTATGTCAAATGGTCTAAACCAGTGTTTAATTATGGTACCATTGCAGTGTAGGTCCCAACAATTGATAAAGTCAAATGTTGGAGGTATGTGGTACACCTTTCAACCCCACTGTACCTCACCAGAGCTTAGAACATCCTCTAACGTTGGTGGTATGATGGATGGTGGCAGGTTAGGCATTCCTTGCAGTGATGGCGGTAAGGACCAATCAGCAGTTAGCTTTACTTTACTTTCATCTTCAGTAACCGACTCATTTTTGTCTTTACCTGTGGAAGCTTCTACAGATTTCTCTCCTTTCCTCTTCTTTCGTTTTGCCAACCATTGTTCAATATTTGGTTCTATTTTTCGTTTTTCTGCCTGTATTTTCCTCAGTTGGGCTTCTTCTTGTTCCTTCTTTTCTTGGATTTCTGTTAAGGTAAATTCATCAGTTGAGTATTTATTTCAAACTTAACATAAAAACTTCACTGATATAATGTACAATAAAAAAAATAATGGGCATAAGTATTAAAAAATGACTCTTTTTAAACTAAGCTGTCAAAATTAGAGATACGGTCAGTTTCGGGAGAACAGTCTGTATTGTTTACAGGGGCATGTGCCCCCCAATATTGTCATAGTAAACCTGTACCCCATTTTATATTTACATGCATCCCCAAAATTGATCACAAAAAATAAAATAATGGCTAACAACAAAAATATGAGGCAAAAACCTTTTTTTGCTTGTCAAATTTTAAATGGGGACCACACACCCTATCAGATATAGCGCACCCCTCTCCCCACGGCTAAATTGTTTACTAGCCCAGCATACAATGGCTAGTGAAAACTGCACCGGGCTAGTGAACTTTCATTTTTACTAGCCCAGTTGGCTAGTGAATACAATTGTCAAGAGTCACTTTACACATTGGGGATTAAGTTGCCACAGACATAGGATATTTGAATTTCTTTTGGGCTAGTGAAATGTAAAGTCAACTTGCCCAGTGGACTAGTCAATACAATAGTCAATGGTCATACTCAACCTTCTCTAGCCAATCATGTGCATTTTTTTTTCTACCATGGGCGGCGGAAGGGGGGACACATCCCCCAGTGATAACTCAGGGGGACGGTCCCCCTGAAATGTCACTCCAAGTACAAAATTCACTCCCCTTTAGAGGTCTAAAGAATGAAAAAAGCATATAAATATGGTAAATATGAAAACTGAGGCCCTGAAAGCCACCATCAGGGCCTAGGATAGCACAAATTTATAGACAATAACGTTTTTTTGCTCACCAACGTGTAACCGTCTGGGATAACTGAACAACAAAATTTAACCTCGTCCGCTGATCTAAAAGAATTCCGCCGCCTCTGTCGTGTACAGATATTTATTGACTGAATTAAATGTATTAAATTCAAAGATAACATGTGTATGACATATTGTTGAATTTGTTTTGTATTAATTGTTTGCACTGTAATACTTAGTGAGCAAAGAAGGTTGGGTAGGCCTAAGTCTGGTACCTAAGTAACATCTAACACGCAGTGGAGGCTATCTCCGCAATGGTTAGTGCCCCTAAATAGGCCAACCCTAGCCTCAACTTTTTCATTGCAGAGATATTATTTATTACTGGACATCTAGTCACAATGTAAAAACAATTTTAAAGATTAATTATTGGTGAACTGAATAGAAATTAAATGGCACTACTGGCATTCCATAATTTTAGGAGTTTGTTTTGTTTGGTGGATTGCGGTGATGTTGGGTGTCGATAACGAGATAATCATTTTTAATGTGGAAAGGAGTGTATTGTACAGTAGCATAAAGCAAATACGGGAGGAGAGAGCTTTCTCTCTTTGTGGATACTAACAGTAAGGACCCCTAACTATAACCCAACAAGTTTTACAGTACCTACCCTTATGTAAACTTCTCAATCGTTCTTCATTTAAATGAGAAAATCGGCAGTTGGGATGAAATTCACAGTGTCCTATTGCAAAAAAACAAAGATAATGCGTTTACTTCTGTCATCAAAATTAGGAAAAATGTACATTGGCAGTAAATTTGCCAGCGTTGTATAATTGACATCAGAATTAATTATGGCTGAGCCAAGCTAGAGGGGGCATAAGTCGAAAAATTGAAAATTGAGTATTATTATCTTCAACATGCAGCAAAATCAGCTTCATACTGTATGATGTTGCCTCGTGAAGTTATGAACGCAGTTCGAACATTTCACATGCAAGTTTTGAGGAAACTGCATTTGAATATTTCTTATCAGTATATATTGACTAAGCAGGGTCATCTTAAATTGCAATTTAAAAAAATATTTTGATCATTATCTGAAAATTGTAATGTAGTATAAAAGTTGAATGTTTAAACTGTATGTTTTTAAAGTAAAGCAGAGCTGTTGAGGTGCGCATGGAGATCAGAACTGAAGGATTGAGCAGACATTGACATTGAACATTATAATTAAATTTAAAAAGAAAAGAGGTGGAAGTGCCATCAACACCTTATGTTATCTGAGTGAACAGTGGCAAAAAGAATAGAAAGTCAGGGATGTAATTATGCTGGGCTGAGGTGGTCAGAGCCGCTCCATGATTTATTTCCTTTTTCTTCTTTCAATCTTTTACTTCGTTTTTGTAAACTTATATATTTTTATGATGAATTAACACTTTTAAACATGGTCTTAATAATACAAATAAAACAAACACATTTACAACATATAGCCCCTTACATTTACATATAAGGGTATTTAATGTGTACAGTTGAAGTCTTCTTTAAATAATATTTTCAAATCTTCTCTAACATTTCAAGCCGAAGTTGGACTCGTCTAGGCGACCTCTACAGCCACATTAGATAGTCTCTCTTCACATAGGGTTCTATGAATGGTGTCTTGTTCGAGGCAAGAAATCCTGCTTTTCACATCCAGTACCTTTTGGTTTCTAGGCCAATTGCGAAGCGAATTACTACCTAAAAAAAATGTTCCACCCAACCTAAAGCTTATTTTAACACCTTCCACCTAGCATAATTCCAACCTGCCACCCACCCTAACCATATGTAGAAGGTTAAATTAATGTTTTTAATCATTTTACCGCATACCCTTACATTATTTCCACCCACCCTTGGATTTTTCTAGCTACATCCCAGGAAAGATGAATTGAGCAGTTGACATTGTCTACAGACAGGAGCTGTTAGTTTGTGCATATCATTTATATTAAAAATTTATACAGTGTAGGTTATTCATTTAAAATGAAGTATAGTAATTTGTTTATTTTCCTTTTTCTATTTATTAAGATTCATCACTGGATGCAATGAAGAATCTTACTGCAATAATAAAAACCAAGCGAAAAGAAAAAGGTGAACAGTTTAATCATCTCTATCTACATCGCCCCTTAAACAAATAAACATGACATAAAATATCCAAATATATACAATTAATTTATAATTCTTTTAAAATTAATAATGTGACATTTATATAAGTGCTAATTCCTAAGCACTGCACAATTATTACACCTATATCCATTCCATAATGTTACAACTGTTACCAGCGCATATGGCATTTGTATATCCCAGGTACCCACTTATACTCCTGGGTGATGAGTGGCAACATGGATCTACGCTAACGCTAAGGTAAAATTTTCTTTCGCCAGACTGGCGAAAGATGGCCGATTTTTTTTTTCGCCAAATAACAAAGTCTTAGCCAAATTTTAAATACGATAAAAACTTATAAAAATTGTCAAATTCGTTGGCAGATACATATTACATGTATATGTTGTTGTGTGTTATGCTTATACTTTATATTCATTAAATAAACTGTGGTTTATTCCATCAAAATCCATCAACATATCGACATATATGCCGCCATATTTCGCTATTCTACATGCCTGGCCTAGGCCGCCTGGGAGAGAGGAACGGATCACGGACAGTTGCTAGGCCTAGAAACGGTGTCCAATTCAAAATATGTTTACAAATTAGCGAAATGTGATTTACGAATTGTTTGTCTGCTATGAAACAGATCTTACTTTGAGAATTACAATGCGAAAAAAATATGATCGTTCACTCAGTATTCCGAAGTCCAACATATTTACAAAATCCGGCCAAATAGAATTAGTGGCCTTGTGTCATTTTTCTAAAAATATGTTGCTTATTACCAGAATTTAAAAAAAAATGTTTGTAGAAAATCCTTATTTGCAATAAAACATAATCGAACATAATTAGAGCCTCAAACCAGTCGTGATTGGAACAATGTTATAAAAATATCAAGTAATAAATCAAACATAATTGCAATAAAATTTTACAGTAAGTAGGAACAATTCTATAACACATACCTGATTGTTGAAATTTTCTACAGGGTTTTTTTGCCAATTCCTCTGCAAGTATAGTTTCCGGGTCTATAGAATTGAAAAAAAAAATTGATTGTAATTTTCTCTGTAATTTAATGTATACTGTATAATGTCATACAGAATGAAATAAAAAGTAATTGGAATCTGGAAAAAAAAATCATAGAAAATTAATGAGTGAATCAATTTTTAAATCTACCTAGGCCTCTAGGCTGAATTACGATCGTTCTGGTCGTGCCTTCAGTCTGGTCGCGCTATTATTCTCAGGGGCGCAGCCAGAGGGGGGTCAGGACCCCCTAAAATTTTGAGAAAAAAAAAATTTTTTAGTAAAAAAAGTTATGTGCAGAATATTATAGTAGGCTATAGCATGAATTGTAAACCAGCCATCGTTAATAATGCAGACTGAAAGTCAACTTCGCACAATCTATTTCAATAAAAAAAAAAAGAATTTTTTTTTTTCCTTTTTTTTTTTGCTCATCAAAACCAAACCGGGAAAACCACGCCCACCCGGACCTCCCGAGTCGGGACCAGACCATGCCCCGCCCCGTCGGGCAAATCCTGGCGCCACCATTGCTGACCCCCCCCCCTTCATTCCACCCTGGCTGCGCCCCTGATTCTAGTTCGTTCTGGTCGCGATAAACTAACTCTAACCCTAAAACCTAACCCTAAGATTTAGAAATAGCGCGACCAGACTGAAGGCGCAACCAGAACGATCCGATACTTCTAGGCTAGGCTACAAAAAATTCCACCTTTCATTTTACATTATTTGATTCATGATTCAATTCGTTCCTTCAACAATGTTTTTTTTTTGACACGTACCTTAATAGAATTATAGCTTAAGCCTCCACCAAGACCTAGCCTAGGCCTAGTAGAGGACAAAACATTTTTGTTGATAATTAAAAGTATAGGGCCCTAAGTGTGACTGTTTGTTTTAATATATTACTAATAAATAATTTAATTTTTAGTTTATGTTTTAAACAAGTATATTTAACAGCGATATTTGGGCCAGAGTTTACCAAAGATGGGTACTGGTTTAGGTATCACTACTGGTACGAAACGACCAAATGTCTGGGTACAGGTTGTCCAAATCCCACCGCGACGTCTAGTAAGCGCCTGTGATGACACGAGTGTCACTCATAGGCCTGGCCTACCTTTGAAAGAGTCATAATGAAGCTTCATCATCCGTTTGTGTTGAACACCATTAATGTGTTTCTTTCTGTTTTGGGCATTGTCAGTAAATGATCTCTGACAGTAATCGCAAAAGTAAGTTCTTGCCATTTTAGGCTACCTAAGACCCCATAAATTCAACGAACAACAGCCCAAAACTAACTAGCGCTAGCCGTAGCGTACGTCAGGTCATAGGGTCAATCACAAGTCTAGGGACTTTGGAATTTGAGATCACATGGATGTGGTTGATTGCAATAATCAAGAAGGAACCAGGGTGTAGAAAGTGGAGTTTTTAGGAGCCCTAGGCCTATAGTAAATGGATCACAAACCATTTTATAAGCATCCAGCAAGTGGTGTAACTGATATAAGGGAGAAACGAAGAAAAGAAGAAATTGGTGTGTTGATTGTCACAATAATATCTTTCAGATCAGCCTGACCAGAATTATAGGCTAGGCCCTAGGCCTATAGGCCTATATGTTTCAGCACACAGTTCAACCAGCAGTTGTGACTGGTACTAGGCCTAGGTCTAGGCCCACTCTAGAAATTCCCCTACTCTTCTAGGCCTAGAACTAGCTCATGCCCCTCCTATCCTAGTAGGCCTAGTAGCCCAGGCCTTCTAGAGGTGTGGCAAGGTCTACTTGGCTCCTGCCTTGTCTGGGAACAAATGCAGAATACCCTGGACAACAAGAGCATAAAATTGCCACTTATACTGTTCCCACTGCTGATCAGGCCAACTCGATCAATCCCAATCAAGATTATTTGGACTGGTTGGGCTTGTTCGGTAATGGTATTTGGGGTCAATCTACCTTAATCGTCATCGCTTGTGCTTCCTTCACGACCATTTTGGCGATGCCGATCAAGGTAGATTGACCTCGAATACCATTGCCGATTGAGCCCGACCAGTCCAAATTACCTTGGTCGGGATTGATCGAGTTCGTCTGATCGGCGCGCGCTGCCCTATTGTTAAAACGTAGTTGCGCCCCCTTATATTAGGAGCACCGGATGAAAAATATACCATTAAAACCCATAATACGGGCTAATACAGGGTACCAGAGCACCAAAATTGGGAACTAAAACTGCCAACCACACCCACCCGGACCTGGGAAAGCCCCCCCCCCCTTGGTGGATCCTGGATCTATCCCTGTAAATGACAGAAAATCGTTTGGTTTTTTTTTTCGCAGGAAAGATAAACCAAGTACATCATGATATTCTTTCACAAATTATGGTTTTTCTAGTTTATCTTTTGACAAACCATTTTGTAAATGACAGCCTTTGGTTTACCTTTTTATTGAAAGATGAATCATACTTTGTAATTTACACATTATGGTTTATGAAAGACAAACCAATTTCAAATCATACGTTGTAAAAAAGACAAATCATTACTCAAAGACAAACCATGGTTTCGTCTTTCTTGTATTAGACAAAAACATGGTTTTTGCCATTTTTAAAAGATAACCAGTGGTCTGGCTTCCGCTACAAACGTTTGTAAATAACAAGCCATGATTTGTCTTTTTATTGATGTTAGACACAGGGGCGCAGCCAGGATGGAATGAAAGGGGGGGGGGGGAGTCAGCAGTGGTCGCGCCAGGATTTGCCCGAGATCCGGGGGGGCGTGGTTGCCTGTTTGGTTTTGATGAGCAAAAAAAAAAAAAAAACA
>JAOTQE010080313.1:0-15781 GCA_025631205.1 Nesometra sesokonis
CCCCAAGACCCCCTAAATCCACCTTGGTACTCGCATTTCTAATGCTGTACATTCGACTCTCTCAAAACCAACCCTCTGGAAATCCGAATTTCACACTAAACCGATGTTTTAAGTTGCAAAATAACGAATCAAGTGTGTCTGACGAAAGCAATCTCTCTGCAAAACAGAATGTATGGTTCGAAGGGTAGTTGACTGTACACACAAAGCATTGTTGGGTCATTTAAAGAGGGTTGCTTCGGATAAGAGTGACATAATTCTGATTTCAACCTAGGGACTGAAGGGCTTCTAGGGCTAGGAACATCATTTGTGGGGATGGGGTGGCGGTGGGTAAGGCTTAGAAAATGTGGAACTTGTCTAAAATAAAGTTTAATTTAGAATTTAAACATGTTTTTAAAGATCATTAATACAGTATACATGAATTCTCCAAGAGATTTAGAATATCAGTTTTATTTAACTTTAACTACTTTAACTTATATAGCAAGGATATGACTTCAGTACTATAAACTTTAACATTTAACCAAGGTGAAAAATAAAAATCAATGTTAAAATATTATAATACTGCAAAAGTTTTTAAATTAATTACTTCCATGTGCACGCTTAATAAATAATTTCAGATTTGTTTGTACTTATTAAATTATATTTCAACAACAAATTTGTAAAGATTTATTTTTATAAAATACTGTATATAAAAACACTAAGAACAGAATATTAAACTACAGTATAACAGTGGGATTCCAATCATGTAGAATTCTGTGGTATAATTTTACTCGGAGTATGGTTTTTTTTAAGTGAATGATTAATTAATCCATTGTTTTCTTGGTACTTTTTACTAATATTTCCAATAGAGATTTCTTTTGGGTAAAATAAAAAAATACATTAGACAGAATTAAATACTAATATATTGAGTATCATGGTAATAAAATTGAAGTGAAATTTAAAAGTTTGTGATATAATTTTTGGAGTGTTGGGGAATGTATCATTTAGCTGCAAATCCAGTAAGCAACCAAAGATTTCTATTATAAGAAATGGAGATACTGGTTACTAAGCTAATAGGTAGTGGTATCCGTGTGATGTCGCCCAGGCTTCTCTTTTGAGATAGCGCCGTTTTTGCACGCGACATGCACCCGCACATAATTCGCCGTTTGATAGGTAATTAAGTGGTAAAAATATGGCAAATTAGATTATAGACAGCAATACTGCTTACGTCACAACAATAGGTGGCGCCCATTTTTTCCAGAAAATTACGTTCATTTCATGGCTGGATGATTTTATGATCGTATATCTATAGAATCGGCATTTTGGAATGTGAAATTTTGAAACGTAGTAATTTACCATAATGTACTAATAACATGGAAGCTTCCGAGATATTAGTTACCACATTTATATTTAACTACCAATGTAATTTTAAATCTAAAATAACATTTATATTTAACTACCAATGTAATTTTAAATCTAAAATATTGCGATGCCATACCGTGAATTAAAAGATAAAAATTTGCAGCGCTTCCGTGCATAAGCGACGATCACTTGACTGCTGCAACAAAGGGCGCGCCACGTTGCTTGACGTAACAGTAGAGAAGTAAACTTCAAAATGTTTTAATTTTTGTTGACTTTGGAAGGTTGGCCTTTGTGACAGTTACTCTTTTTACAATCCCATTTTACAAGAGTATTTTCCTGTAATTTTTTTTTTTTTTTTTTTTTTTGCTGCGGTGATTTACTAATATTTAGGCATAGGCTATATATAGTAATAAAATACAACGAAAGTTGTATTGGAGATGACATATTATTATAATGTTTCTGCAGTACTCTTTATGATTTTATCCCACCTTATTTATATATGCTAATAAATAATTAAAGTTCCAATTGTTCTGATGTAAGTTATTTTTTTATTCTCATATATCAAAGGATTTTTTTTTAAATTTTGTAATATTCTATACTTTGTTGTGCTGCAGTGCCAGTTATACTTGTAACAATTGAGTTTTTAGGTAAGTTAATATTGTATTGCAGACGTTCCAAATTCTGAGGTCTAAAATTCGGGAGATTTTTCAAAGTTAGCCCGTTATCTTATAATAGTGTGCCTTATACTCCGTTTTATGATGGAAGGGCCGAAAAAAAACAGGCCAGCAGGGTTAACAACTATCACAAAATTTCGATAAATTTAGAACGATGTATGCAATTAATTATTTTAAAAGTAATGTATTTATTGAATAAATATTCTAAGCCAAATTATGGTGCTAGAATATGTTTAAATTACAGAAAATCCAGAGATTGCTTAAAAAAATCGGGATTGTTAAAATTTCTGGAGACTGATAAATCGGGAGGGTTGGAACCTCTGGTATTGTCGTTATATATAAGATATACAAAAGATTTAAAGTAAATATTGAATTGACTTGAAACTTAGGCCAGGCCTAATTAAATTAATCGGATTAGTCAAACGAGTACTTCTGGAATTCGACATTGGAGCTAACAACCGAAATAATGTATAAAAATACTCTGGTATTGGTGTAAAAAATAATAAAGTTAGGCCTATAAAATAAACGTCAAGTACGTTTTCTTGACAGAGATCGTGTAAATAAACGGGCTCAACAAATGTCTCTTAATTTAATACACAGTACACAGTACATTAACACCATCTTATCTCAATGTAAATTTCATTTTATTCAGTCATAATTATAAAACACGAAGTATACTAAATAACTACATAGTCCCTAAAAATTCACATCAAGTCAATAACACATTCTATTTTAATGCAATCAGAATGTGAAATAATTTAAGTAATAATTTAAAGGAAATTAAAAATCAAAATAAATTTAAATATTCATTGAAAAAATATTTATAAAATGTAATGCATTACTGTAATGTAGAATTTTTAATTTTTTAAGGTTTGATGTTTTGTATTTGTTTTATATGTTGAGGACCCCTATAGAAACAAGCTTTCGAGCTTATAGGGTTATACTCTTGCTCTCATCTTTGTTATTTATATTTTACTGTAGTTTTGTTACCTGTTTATTTTATGTGTATTTTGTATGTATAATTTATTTGATGGAGAGCAATAAATAAAAAACAAACGTAATAATTATAGGAAACGGGTCATTTTAAATTAGCATTAAATTAAGTTAACAGTAATTAATTTTCTGTCGCTCTTGCAACGCTATTATTTTTCTCAATTAAAAGATGTAATTAATTGTGGGGGCGCTTTAAATAAATAATTTTCACACTAAATAGTAACTTGTTGGTTATAACAATTCAGCAAGCATTGCGGTGAATACTTTGACAGCACACAATGATGGCAGAGCGTTGGGTTGGACGAGTAGCTTTGGTGACTGGTGCATCTGTAGGAATCGGTGCGGCTATTGTTAGAAAGTTAGTTAAACATGGAATGAAGGTGGTTGGGTGTGCCAACAATGGGGTCGATAACGTTAAGGTATAGTATATAGGCCTATAAATAAAGCAATGTAATGAGTGTGTGTAAAAAAAGATGTTTGTAGTTAAGAAGGTTGTCTGTAGTATAAATCGCAAATCTCTTCTGTTGTGCTCTTCTTTTGTGCTTATACAACTATTGTTTATTACACATTTTTATTTCAAAGAGGTTTAATGGTGAAAATGGATAACTTGGTGTGCTTTTATATTAATAATCATCTTGTATAATTTATTTATTATTTGGTAAAATGCAAGGTTATAAGCTGGTGTTATAATAAAAGTCCTCATCACACAACTAAACCTTCAATTCGATACGGTACGGTAACGGTAGCCTAAATTCAACAGCCTTTTGTCATTTAAAAACATTAATTCTTGTGATTAGCTTGTTTTTGTATAATTGGCTTGCTCAACAAACCATTGAAAGATAATCCCGATGAGTTCGTACAAATGACCTTTCTTAACCATTTACATTAACATTTTACGGAATAGTTATCACACTTCCCGTGAGAAAGCCATTTTAATGTTGGCTTCTGGTTACAACTAATATCAAACAACACTTTAAAACTGTGTGTAATTTCAAAATTAAAATATTTCTATCTACACTGTAAACAATTACACTGTAAACAAACGGGAACAGTCCTGGAATCCAGGATGTGAAGAATATTGCGTAAATTTTACGGGCATTTACCCTTAAAATTTACGGGATTTTCCTGGCATCATGGCTACTAGAGCTTTTTACGTACATTTTACGGGGATTTGCCGTAAAATTAATATTGTAAAATAAAAATTTCCGTAAAATTTACTGTACAAAAATACAAATACCCGTACAATTTACGGGGTTTTCTTGGCATCCTGGCTGCCAGGACCTTTTCCGTACATTTACGGATTTTTTTTTACAGTAGCAAGGCAAACATTACCAATCTTGATAGAACTTGAGCTACAAAATAATGTATTAAGTGTTGACCTTAACTTCCTCTTTTTATTTTAATGATAGCAATTGGCATTTTTTATCTTCTTAATGAAGTTTTGCAACATTGCTTGACTACGAAAATCTAATTGAAACAAACTAGTTTTATAGTGTATATTCCAAATTAGTAAATACATAACCATAACACTAAAAACGGATAACTCTGATTCTGTATTGCAAAGAATCGAACAAATCTTGCTAACAAGAGGTCATTATACAGAGGTTAAAAGCTATTGGTCAATCAATCGACCGATCGATCGATCAATCAATCGATAAATCGACCAATCGATCGAACGATAAATCGATCGATTGATCAATCGATCGTTCCATCGTTCGACCAGTCGATTAGTCGATCGTTCGATCAATCGGTTCGACCAGTCGATCGCTTGAACAATCGATAAATCGATAAATAAATCGACAATTCAGTCAAACCCACCAACCAATCATTAACCAGTCAGTCAACCTACCCAGCCAATCAATAATCAATCAGCCCACCCACCTACCACTAATAAATAAATAGGTCAAATCCATCCATCAATTCAATCAATGAATTCATTAATTAAAATGGCATGTTTCTAGAACTCTTGCATCTTGGCTATGACGCTAATCTTCGTTATCCGAAGGATTGGCGTTAAATACAGTACATACGAGTTTTTTTCCGTTCTGTGTACACCACGAAATAACAAAATATTATAAATAAACTTAACTTCAATATTAGACAATTGCAGAAGAACTCAAATCAGTGGATGCACCGGGTCTCTTGCATCCAGTGAAATGTGACGTCAGCATAGAGGATGAGATCCTGGCCATGTTCTCTGAAGTTAAAGATAAGTTTGGTGGAGTTGACGTTTGTGTTAACAATTCTGGTGTTTCAATGAGGAGCCCATTGATAACTGGGAAGACAGAAAATTGGCGTTATATGTTGGAGGTATTACATAGACTAATCAGAATTTTGTAATTATTGTTTTTTATTATGAATTTCTGTATAAGTTTTGAACGTCATAGTATACGGTAAGCAAAAGTATGACGATCAATGAGACAAATTGAAGTGACAGATGTTTTTGTTTTCACAATTAATATTAGGCCAAATCTCCGGTTTGAACAAAAACTAAGTAACCCAATCTATGTATAATAGATGAAAGTACTATATTTCGAATGACATTAGGGCTGTTCATAAATTACGTAACGCACGGATGGGTGGGTGGATGGGTGGATATGTAGATTTCTGTTACAGTGCGTTACAGGGGTAGCCTTTATGTTTGTTAGTGTTACATAACGTTCTTAGGACTCAAGTTACAGATACCAATGTTATTATAGGCATCACCATTATTCAGTTAATTTAGTAAGACGTAATTTATAGACACCAAGTGCTCACAATATTTCAATTGAACATTAATTCGGTTCTTCCTTTAGATTAAATGAATGTATAATCGAAGATCATTAGGCCTATTATAAGCTCATTCGGTAGACTTTGCTTTGTATTCGTCGGGGTGAGGTGGAGGGGTATTGAAACAAATATTACATTCTTTTGAGGAAGACTTACAGCGTTACAATTCGTTACAGGGTGGTGGGTGGGGCTTTGAAGTGGGAAAAAATAGCGTTATGTAATTAATATGGACAGTCCTTAGAGGACTTGTCGTTCAGCTTAGCCATACAGTTGTGCTTAGTATTTGCTTGTCCTTGTCTTAGCAACTTGACTTACCATTCAGGTAGACTACGCTTCCTCCGTCTAGATCGTCATCGTTTTTTATTCCATTTACATTTCCTTTCATTTCTTTGCATCTAATCCCCTTTGACTATAACCAAAATATTAACGTTTTTTTAAATATATTCCTAGTGTACGCTTCTCATTGACTAATCTCAGCACTTCTTCATTCATTTTCGTGTCAGAGTTCCTTTTTATAGTATAGGTTTCTTAAAGCTTCTCTCTGCATTTAAATATGTTGATAGAACACAGCAACTCTTTAATCGTTTTCTAATTTGACTAAATTTTAAACAGTGCGGAACCTTTTTCATAAAAATGGAACATGAGGCAAAGAAAGTACCCCTTTTAGATGAATGATAATTTTGAATTAAAAGACGCTTACTATAAAACTGTACAATGATAATTTTATTTGATAAATAGGTAAATGTACTAGGCCTTGCAGTTTGTACAAGAGAAGCTATCAGTCTAATGACAGAGAATGGTGTAGACGATGGACATGTATTTCATATAAATAGGTATGAATTTTTCACCGGTACATTTAAAGCCTTAACTAAAGGCATAATTACTTGCCTTGGTAATTTGTTTTGATGTTTTTATTCATTTCTGTAAAATTGTGTTACTGTTCATTTAGACAATTATGTAATCTGAAAAAAAAATTATGTTGAGAACAAAATATGAATAATATAGTTTAAAAAATAAAAAAAAGACTTTCTGGTTAAAACAAGCATTTTTCTGGATTGTGGAGTGGCCTTCAAATTTATGAATAACCTGAAATTCCCTGGGTACTTGATATATCTGAAAGCAGGCGGTTTGAATTTGACAAGCAAAAAAAAAGATAGCCACAGCCTTTTTAACCTATTTGACATCTTGTTGGCTACGTCTTTCGAAAAGAAATTGTTTTTTTACGGAAATTTTATCCTTGTTCCTGTTAGAGATGGTTGAACTTTTAAGGGAGATTCTATGACACCCAGTGAAACCTTTGGATCCGCCATGGCGATCATTCTCATGTGTGGTAATTCTGTTGCAGTCTCAGTGGGCATCGTATTCCTGGACCAGGTTCACAGGGCGGATTCTACTGTGGAACAAAATACATGGTGACAGCGATGACAGAAGGACTTCGACAAGAACTTAGAGCTAAGAAATCTAACATCAGAATTACGGTAAGCAGTGGCGTATCCAGTGGTGGTGCCAGCGGGGGTGGGGGGAGGTCCAGGGCCCCGGGGAAGATTGACCATTTTCGTCGGGGAAAAGTAAAATAAAAATTTTGTAGAAGTGACCCAAAAAATATAAAACAGATATAAAATCGGCCAAAAACGGGAAAATAACCTTTTTTTGCTCATCAAAACCAGTGGTGGCGCCAGGATTTGCCCGACGGGGGGGCCATGGTCCCCGACGGAGGGGGGCATGGTCCCCGACAGGGAGAAAAGTCCGGGTGGGAGTGGTTACCCTTTTGGTTTTGATGAGCAAAAAAAAAAAAAAAACGTTATTTTCCCGTGTTTGGCCCGTTTTATGCGTATTTTTTGTCACTTATACAATATTTTTATTTTTCTTTTCCCCGACGAAAGTGGTCAATCTTCCCCGACGGGGGGGGGGGGCAGCCTTCCCCGATGGGAGGGGGGGCTCCCCCCCCCGCTGGCGCCACCACTGATCAAAACTAAACGGGCAACCACGTCCACCCGGAATTTCCCCTGTCGGTGACCATGGCCCCCTTGTTGGGGACCATGGCCACCCCCCCGGCAAATCCTGGCGCCACCACTGGGCGTATCCAGGATTTGTGTAGAGTTCAGTTCAGCGTGTCTTAGCCCTAAAGATAGCCGTGGGTATTTCTCTGGAAAGCCAATCTCATCATATTCACCATACCAGGGAACCCTGACCATACCATTTGTTTAACATCTGATGTTATCTATCCACTCAGACCGTCTCCTCCCTCTCCAGTGCTCTTCCACATATCTTTTCCTCAATAGTCGCCATGACTAGGCTGTCACCTCCTCTTTTCCAGTGTTGATGTTTACAATTTTTTTTCCAAGACATTTCCATAAGTCCTTCTTTTTTTGGTACTCCAATTGTTTCCCTGATAAATTAATTTGTCTCCAAGTCTTTCCAACTAACTGCCAGAATTCTTCTCAAAACTCGCTTCTCAAAATCTTCTATCCTTCTTTCTTTCTCAGTGTCCAACTTTCACAACCATTTAGAGCAACACTCCAATTCAATGCCTTTGCCAGTCTCACCTTCAGACTTATACTTAGGTCTTTGGTCTTCCATAACTCCACAAGAGAAGTACTTAAAGAGTTCAGAGTCCAAACAAGTCGTTGGGGGACGATACTATTCAAAATATTCCAACCATGGATGTCAAGTTTCGCATAAGGCACCGTGATGCTCAGAAATGTTACCTGAATGCGACACAAGGTAACTCCAAAAATGGGTCGTACTCTGACACATATCTCTGAAACTCTCTTATACGGTACACGCTCAAAGGCCTTTATGTGCTATGTACGGTATACAAACAAAATTCAATTTCACCCATTAAGAATTATATGTTGATGGGAACACAAGTCATCGTCCTTCTATCTACGTTAAGCCGTTAAGCCATTTTTCACCTCCGCCTCCGCAACTATGTTTTGCCAATAATAGTGGGTGGGGGTAGGGGCTCCGGCTGCGCACCCCCACCCCCTCCAAATCTACCTCTACTATCATACTACAACTTAACGTTCATAACCAATTGCCCACCACATAGTGCCAGTGAACTGTACTCGCCCATTCGCTGGATTCTGGATCCGCCACTAAACTGATAGACATACTTCAACCTATTATTTCTATTAGCTTATTAATTACCGGTAATTATACGATCCTTCAACACTTACGAAATAGGCTACAAATATATTCCCCAGTAATTAACAATTAAATATGATTTAATGCTAAAATTTTGCAGAAACAAGTCCGATAAGGCGAGACTTTCCCAATCTGTTTTCCTTGAAAACATGTGGTAAGACCTCAGTGCTCAACACCAATGACCCAGAATCCTATAAATATCACTGCCATGCGTAAGAAGATATAAGTTTACTTAATATGATAAGTCTAAAATATTAAATGTCTTTACATTCTCTTACACCTATCTGGTAGAAGAGTTTCTCTAACACTCTAGCACCTGACAATTTTCTAGACGAAACTTGGTTTGTGCGAGTCACACATATGCAGCGCGTGCTGTACTCAAGGCAACTGGCAGGTTATATAATTTGAGCCACCTGAACGTGCCTTTTAAGCTGTTTTCCTTTTTGCCTGGCGTGTATAGACTACTAAAAATATGACTAAGGAAATTTTTCAGTTATTAACAACATAATTCCATAGCCTATATGAATATGAATGTCTGAAAGGTGTGAATAAAGGACAATGAAACAATGCAGCATCATAGTAGGATCCATTTTATTTCCACCCGATTTGAATGTAAAAACACACCAACCACCAACACACTGAGCCGCCAGGCATAGGGCTGAGTTGTAAACATTTTATGATTATGATACCTTGGTAAACTGGATCCGTGTGTCAAGGGATTACTATTAACATATATTTATTCATCTTCCACTTTTCATCTGTTTACATTGTCGTTAATTTTTTTTCATTGAAGAACATATCACCTGGATGTGTTGAAACTAACTTTGCGTTCAAGTTGAGGGGCGAGGAAAAGGGCAGGCAACTATATAACCAAATGAAGGTATATATCCTTTGTAGTACTTGTATCGTTTTGAAACTACTTCTGCCGGATTATGTAGCTCGACCTTATTTGATGGTTTGAGTTGGCTACAGGGGCGGATCCAGAAATGTTTAAACGGGGGAACAGACCAGATCCATTTTACAGTTGAAAAGGCACAGAAAGATATACGTGCGCCAGGGGTAGGTTTGGGAGGGGGAGGATGCCATCCCATTGAAAATGATAAACCTCTAGACGTTCATATAGAACAACTTGACTATGCAGTCGAAAAGTGAGGATCTCACTCAAAAATATGTGGACACACGTGATTTTTTTCTTTTTACATTTGTACTCTTTTAATTTTTTGGTTGATGATTGGGGGAGAGGTAGTGCCCGTAGTGCCCCCGTGGCACCCGTGATTCCGCGCCTGGGCTAATTCAGGATGTGGAACTGCTACCGATATAAAGATGAAGATTAAAGTGGAAGTCAGAGATTAAAATCCCTATGGATAAATTTCTAAGATAAGATAAGATAAGATATACTTTATCGAATCCAAAAAGGAAACTTGCTTTAGGTCAGTATCACAGATACAGTACATACATGACATTGTTCAGATACAATTGCACTAAAAATAAAAATACTAAACATTATTTGAAACGAAAATACTATTTGGTACAAATGAGCAACGATAACGTGAGGTTCTGATACGAGGTGCTCTCAAACGTCTGCCCGACGGAAGGTAAACATAACAGTGGTGTAGGGGATGAGAATCATCATTAACAATCTTATTAGTGGCCTTATTAACAGCAAGATTGTAAATAACATCGAGAACAATTAGTTGCAACCTTACTGAAATAATCACATTTCAACAGTGAGACAATGCTCCAAAACGTGTTGCAAAGCGAGACCCAAACCAAAAAAAAAGGGTTTCTTGCTGTATTAAAGAAAAGGTAAATTACACATTTTAAAAAGTGTTGTGATGCTTGAAAAGTCAAATCACCTTACTATACACATTTCACTCACATAAATAAAATATCATGAATTTAATTAGAAATAGGTAATTTGTAATGCCACTTTTGACGGGTTTCAAACAACTCTTTCAAATCAGTAATTTTTCTTTTGATTAGAATTCACTTCAATTGGAAAGTATCATCATCTCATTATTGAAATGTTGTGAAATTTTAGCAGTTAAGTCAAAACGAATTGTTCTATAGATCCATAGACATTTTAATCCCTCCTCCTTTAAATGTAGTGAACAACGTCTATTGTTTTATGCTTTATCCGTTCCGATTGTTTGTAGGCCCATGTTTGATATGGATAATTTTAAATTCAACAAGGAGATTTAAAAGTTGATTGGTTATATTTGTTATCATCATTATTATAGTGTTTAGAGGCTGGTGATATTGCCGATTCGTTGGTTCATGCTTTACACGCTCCTCCGCATTGTCAGGCAAGTATTATTTCCAATGTAACATTGCAACAGCGCAACATTAAAATTATAAAAATACCTACAATGTTGAACTTGAGATTTATTCTTTTATTGTAAAAGAGTGAAACTTCACTCTTTTGGAGTGATTATTAAAGAGTGAAAGTAATCTGAAGGACCACTCTTAAAAGAGTGAATTATGAGTACTCCAAATCCACTCTTTTGGGGTGATTTTTTCTGCAAAAGAGTGAGTGATTTCACTCTTGTGGATTGAATTTTCAATCGATTGGAGTGAATTTCACTCTTTTTGGAGTGGTCCCTCAATTCACTCCGCAAAGAGTGAATTTTCAATCGATTGGAGTGAATTTCACTCTTTTTGGAGTGGTCCCTCAAGTCACTTCGCAAAGAGTGGATTTTCACTTCCTTACGAGTATGGAACCAGACAGACAGACAAACAGAACCATTATCAAGACGCTTAGACCTAGATAGATCTATTTAATAGTTAATATCGACATTATCACTATCATCAGAGAAACTTTATAGGACATACGTAATAATTACCTCAATCTTTTTATGGGTGTACACGTATTACCTCAATCTTTTTATTACCATTACCAAGACGCATAGACCTAGATAGATCTATTTAATAGGAAATATCGACATTATCACTATCATCAGAGAACCTTTATAGGACATACGTAATAATTACCTCAATCTTTTTATGAGTGTACACGTACCTCAATCTTTTTATGGGTGTATAGGCCTATAACACGATTACCTCAACTTTTTTTTCTACAGATTCATGACATACTTATACGCCCAGTTGAACAAGAAACATAACGATGTACCTTTTTAGATCAATGCGAACGTAACATCTGTTGAGGATCGGATCCAGAGAATTAAGATGAAAGGGCTGCTGTATTCCACACGCTTCGATTTGACAAGGTTTTTAGATGCGGAAAGCGTCTCTATAGACAGCTTTTCAAAAAATGTCTATCTGTCGGTCTGTCTGTTTATCTGACGATCTTGTCACGCACGTTTGCGACTATTTGCGTTTTGTTCTTTCCATATATAATTTCTAATTACCAGCATTGTGTGCGTGTCACTTTAAATATCTACGAGATATGAAACAATTAATTAATTATCAACTGGTAATATATTAACATTAAAATTGAAATAAAATATCGCTATAAATACACTTGTAAATGCTTACGTCGCTGTTAAAACTGTATTCAATATATTATTTTTATTTCTAGGATTATGCAAATTGCGAATAACGCCTCAGGCTACTACGCTCGGCGACTTTCGCTTCAGGCGTATTCGCAGAAATGTGAAATTTGCACAGCAGGTGATGTTAATACTATAAAAGCAAGCTCGACGCAGAATCGCTTCATATGGTCGCTGGTCTTGCTTGTACAGTCTAGTTTTGGATCAGTAGCTGTACTTCAATCGCCATTATACATTAGGCGGTTGGAGAATAAAGATACTAGGCCGGTTTTGTTGGCTACAGTTGGTTAGTGACGCTGACCGACTACAGCTTCTAGCTTAGGCTAATCACTTTAAATGTAACTGTATTTTACACTTCAAATAATATTATTAGTCTAATGCTTGAACGCATGCATTAAGGATTAACTTTCTTTTCTACTAGTAAATTTACCCGTCCCGAAACCTTGGCCTTTGACCACGTTCCCGTAACCTTGACCTTTGACCTCCCCCCGTCTCGTAACCTTGAACTTTGGTCCCGTTACCGTAACCTTGGCGTTTACCCTTTCCGTAACCTTGACCTTCGGCCCCGTTCCCGTAATCTTGACCTTCCCCCTGTGACCCGTAACCTTGGCCTTTGACCACATGATCCATCATTGGCAATTCTGGTCTCAACCACCTACGTGCTTCCATCAAGTTTGGCATGGGACCAAGGAGTAGCTAAAAAACAGTTATTTGACTTTTGACCCCAGTAGCCTTGGCCTTTCCAAAAATGAGCCCCTCAAAGTCAATTTCGCAGTGAACCTGCATCCACCCACCAAGTTTGGAGATCGGACCAAGGTCCTGTAGAGGAACAAACACACAAAGAAACTGACAAAGAGAAAGACAAACATTGCTCAAATTATAGTATGATCATGGTATGATGATACTGTGTGCAGCTTCACGCGTCTTATTGTCAGATCGACTTGTTTTGACATTTGCGATTTTGAGGTATCTTTTTGTAGGTCTCATAAGATAAGATTCGGAATATACTGTACAGCTAAGCGATCAGGTGGAAGCATTTCAATTGTAATGTGTCATCAAAAATTAGTCTTTGCTGTACAGAAAAGCAAAACTCGGCTAAGTTATTGTTATATTTGGATAGAGGCGATTATAAGTTTACATTAGATTTTGAATGATGTTTGTATAACCAGAGGAAAATCATTTTGAAATCATGTATGAAAACACACTTTTGAGAAAATCTTTAACTTTAAAGATAAAAAACTGTTGATTGCCTGACTTCGTTTTAACTTTGAAAAAAGCCCTTCACAAAATGTACTTGAATTGTTTATTGTAAATAAATATAAATACGAAGTTTCTAATAATAAAATTTAAAATAATAATCTTCTTCTTCTAGGTGCCATATCTTAAGACTTCGGCTATCATGGCGTGCCATATTTTCATGATGTTAGCTCTTTTCCACAGCTCCTCCTGATGTTGAGCTCCATTTTCCTCCAGCGATTTCCTCAAACTCAACTTCCATGTAACCCTTCTTCTTCCCCTGCTTCTCTTTCCTTCAATCCTTCCTGTTAATGCCAAATTCTCCAGACCTTCTTCTCTAATCACATGACCCAGAAATCTCATCTGCCTCATTCTTACATCTTTCACCAGCTTCTTATTTATTCCTGCTCTACAGAAAACTTCCTCATTGCTCACTTTGTCTGTCAAAGGTATTCTCATCATTTTCCTGAGAAACCAGACTTCACAAACTTTCTAGCCGCTTTACATGTTTCTGATGTTAATGTCCATGTCTCGCTTCCATACGTTAACACAGGGTAGACGTAGCAATTAAGAACCGGTGTTCTGGTCCTCATACGCATAGTGCGATTTGCCAGTATCTTTCTAGCATTGAGAACGCAGATTTTGCAAGAACAATTCTTTTGATCTCTTTTACACACCTGGCATCCTCTGTGATGAGACTACCGAGGTAGTTGAAGGATGAACTTGACCGATTGTTTGGTCACCAACCTTTAGTGTGCAGCTTGGACTTGAAATGACTAGGCACTCTGTTTTCTTCTTGCAGTTTATTGATAAGCCTTTTTTTTCGCTCTCCCTGACTACTACATCCAGAAGCCTCTGAAGATCATCTACTGTCTCTGCTAAAAGAACAGTATCATCTGCATATCTAATATGTATGATGTTTTTTCCACCTACTCCAAAACCTCTAAAACACATGAACACATCTTTCTGCATCTCAACAACCTTTTCGGTTATCTCAGCACAAAGATAGCATTTCTTGTGGCAGAATCTTTGACAAATCCAAACTGTTCTTTACTAATTTCTGGTGTTATTCTGCTCCTTGCTCTCATAAGAAGAATTTTCAAAATGATCTTGGTCACATCGCTCATAAGACTGATTGTACGATGTTTGTCACAATCTGCTGCCCCTGGCTTAGTCATAGCAATGAAAATAAATTTGCTCAAATCATCTAGAAATTTGCCGTCGTCATAGATCTTATTAATAAAATCTGTTAATGTGTTAACTCCGTAATCCTCCAGGGCATCTAACATTTTAACTACTATCCCATCTGGCCCGGCCGTTTTGTTTTTCCTCATCATCAATTTAAGTAATAAACTTAACAAAACAACAAAAATCACATTTTCATAAAATTATGACTTTGTGCCTATTTTTGTGGATATCTCAACTTGACTTGGCGTACGACACGATTCTTTGTCATGACACCTGACGATTTATTTTGATAAGACTTGACAAAACCTTCTGATGAGATGTATTTCTAATTAGTAATAATGCACATATAATTATTTGTTACTAATTTATGTTTTTTATTTATATACTGTTTGTACTATGGTGCTATGCATTTTGTAATAACCGTTGTTATGTACAAGTAGTATAGGAGGGTAGCTGCTTGGTAGTTGGTAGTTCGCTTTTTGGTTACTCACCATTTTTTCTCTCTTGTATGCCTGTTCTAATGGGATTTACCGTTTTAGAAATAATAATCATTTAATGTAATTTAAAAATAATCAAATAAATGTTATGAATGAATTGTTTAATATTGAGAGAAATAAACTGCATTATTGAGTAAACGCTGTTGATGTGATTTTTTAATCTGTGAGTCTGTTCCATACCCCTGCAAATTACTGATGATGATGAGGAGGATGATGGTGATGGTGATGATGATGATGATGATGACGGTGATGGTGATGGTGATGATGATGGTGGTGATGGTGATGATGGTGATGGTGATGATGATGACTGAGTCCTGATCTATTATATAGAATTTAATCATTTAAAATGATATTGTAACGTTCTCGGTCTTAGTCACGTCGTAATTGTGGTCGGTTCGCCAGTCAGATAAACTGTCTGGTACATACGGGA
>JAOTQE010080324.1:1372-15780 GCA_025631205.1 Nesometra sesokonis
CTGTAGTAACTACACCAGGATAATTTTGACATGGTCCCTAATACTGTTGTAACTGAATTACTGTAGTAACTACACCAGGATAATTTTGACATGGTCCCTAATACTGTTTAACTGAATTACTGTAGTAACTACACCAGGATAATTTTGACATGGTCCCTAATACTGTTGTAACTGAATTACTGTAGTAACTACACCACGATAATTTTGACAGGGTCCCTTACTAGACTACGCCTACTGGTTTTAAAGGGTCCTAAATGTGCCACTGCACATGAAAGCCAAAACAGCATGCACTAACAGTCAGTTGTGATGTCATTGCAATCTAATAACTTATGTGTACAAAGAAAATTCAGTGCGCCAACGGCGCAGTGCAAGGTCTTTAGCAAGTTTGATATTTAACAGCTACTCGTGCCGACGGCACACCTTGTATACTGTACTGTATGTGTACACTTATTCTAGCAAAACACCATGTTTATTATAAAATGTTGGGTTCTGATACGTTTTTTCATTTTTTTGTACTGTAAATTTGCTCTTACTGTTCACCAAAAACATTACTATAATTCATAGTTGCATACTGCCATGCAATATTTATAAAAAAAAGTAAATTTGATAATTCTTAGAGGGGAGAAAACATTTCTGTATACTCCAGAATTATCCTGGTGACTTAGCAGTTCTGTTTTTGCATAAATTTCTCTTGAAGGCACCTGCAAGTGATAACTTTCCTTCCTACTAATTCAAGCTTGTGATATACACAACTCTATATCTATGTCTCATTTAATGGGTGTGTAAAAGTAGTCTTATGCTACATTTTCCTTCAATTATTGTATTTATATAAATTTTGCACAAATAGAGAAAATTAAATAAAAACAACTACAAAATCAATATTATATATAAAAAACAACTAAACAATTAGATCACTATGCTATTAGTGTAAAAAAAACTAAACTATAGAGTACTATACTTGCTTGTCATAAAAATAGGTTGTGCTATTTGTTGTGATCATTATGGTCATTTCAAGCATAATTGAATCTTGTAACCATATAGTTAAGAATAGGCTTTTTGCAATGGGAAATTACAAACGGGAAATTATCAACGAAATCATAGGCCTAGCCTAAAGTAGTTTTCTACCCAAGAATAAAATTTTAAAATTATGGAGGTAACTAAACATGTTTATTATTTTAGATATAATAAACAGGCGAATTTTATTTTTTGGGTAGATTCATGCTTAATAGTGAGGTTTCACAAACTTACGAAATACGAAAACGGATACGTCACACTTCAATTTTTGAAAGCTCCTAAATGTGTTCAAAAACATATCAGATTTTCTACCTATGAATTGTTGAGGATAGTCGTAAAATACTGACTAACTGTGACAGATATTTAAGGAGTTCTATTCAAATGTTACATGAGATTATGACGTATCCGTTTTCGAATTCGTATTTCGTAAATCTGCGAAACCTCACTAATCTTGATGAGGTCTTGAAAATTTTGAGTACAAATACAGTAGAAAACGGTTTTTAAACCGTGAAAAATCATGTTCTACTATAACAAAAATCGTGTATGTTAGAAAGAGGCATAACAATAAAATAATGGCCAATTATATATATATAATTTCAAACCATTTCGAGTGTACTATACCTGATGAATGTTTTCCCATTTTTCCAAATGCACTGTTGTCTGATAGAGGCTTTTTCGACTTAACTGTTGACAAGATTTTGATACAGTTAGCAAACTATAAGCTTTAAGCAAAGTAAATTTATGGTATTAAAGCTCTATCATGCAGTTATATTCAACTTCACTTTTTCTTAACGTTTTCAGATAAATATCATGGCTAACTCTTTCCCAGTCTTTATAGATGAACATTCTCTTTATTTGAGTTTTAAAGCATCTATTGCTAATTTCTAAGGCCTATGATGCAACAGGGAAGAAGCTGGCACATGCTGCAAGGTGGATGAAACTGAATTGATGCAGACATTTATACAGAACCTTTTTATTTCAGGTATAAAGCACTAGCATCCCACACACACATGCCAAAGAAAAGACAGTTATAAGATAACCCAGGAACACAAGCAAATATAACAAGCATTGGCACAATAAATTAAAATCATAAAAGCTAAAAATTCATAATTCATTACCATTACTACACAATGATGAAAGTGAAGAATTTGAATCATACAATGATATGTGAAGATTTCTGAGTTTTCGTTTCACTAGCATGCCAAGGTGGAGTTTGTTAAGTATATCAGGTGGAAACTTCCCAAATTTAACAGGTGGCCACTTAGATAAAATACCAGGTGGTTACTTGTTAGCTTATAAAGTGGCCAGCACATTTACTTTTTCTTTTTGGTAGCATACCAGGTAGCTACTTTGCTAACATTCAAAACAATTAGCATACTGTACAGGGGCAGATCCAGCGGAGCTAGAAAGAGGGGGCCCGATGCCAAGTTGGACAAGCGCAGGTACGAGGTTTTTATCAGGTAAATGAAAATAATAGGCATGGGTCCAGGGCCTTCCTAGAGCCCGGGAACATTTTTCTCTATAGATGCTCTCTGGTGCACGTTTAGCGACCCAAAATTGTACAAAAAAATGCATTTTTTGGTTTCAAAATGAGGGGCCCAGGTCTGTTGAGCCCCCCCCATGGGTCCACGCCTACTGTATATTGCCACTTTGTAGCAATAAAAGGTGGCCACTTCATAGCATACCAGGTGATTACTTGGCCAGAATACCAGGTGGCTACATGGTTAACATAACAGGTGAACGGTTGTTTACCAAACCAGGTGGTTATATGCTACCAGCATACATGTCCATTAAGTAGCATAGCAGGTAACCACTTGACTAGCATATCTGGTGGCCACTTAATTAGAATAACAAGTGGTCAAATGGCTGAAGCACCAGGTGGCTAGTTGAGTAATATGCCAGATGGTCGCTTAACTTAGTAGGAGGCCGCTATGTAGCTTACCAAATGGCAACTTGTCCATAATACCAACCTGCTGTTGGCCAAGTGTGGAGAGACCTTACAATACCTACCCTTTGAATGGTCAGGTCTTTTCCAAGCTATAAACTGTGTGGTTGCAAATTGAATGGCAAGGCAAGCAGGTGGCCATGTGTCTAGAAAATTTACAGGGACAATGAACTTCCCAAGTACATCTGCTAATTTTATCTGAAATATAATATAGTAATAAATAGTAATTGTAATATATCGGTGTATATAATATACTGATAAATTCCTTCTTTGGTCTTTCAATAGATTCATTCTACAACACTGGACAACAGCAGGAATGACACAGACAGATCTTCAACATGAGGCTTCACACACACAAGTCCAATTTCTATACCACTGTAACACCATGCCAGACAAAATATCATGCATTTCTCTATAGATGGAGCTTATTCGAGAATATATATTACACTGTGTGCAATGAAACACTTTGAGAAAACATGTTTTAGCTACAATGCAGTGTTCAAATAAATAAACAAACAAGAAACACATTTTGAGAAACTGTTAATTTACAAATGTTTTTATCCACAAGAATATTTGAGGTAGGGAACGTGGGAAAGGTTTTGGAAAAGCGCCACTCAATATATTTTGTTAATAATCGTGGGAACGGCATGATGCAGCGGTTGCGCTTTCAATTTCCAATCATGAGGCCAAGAGTTTGAGGCTTCCTCTGGTCAGTTGTTTGTGTTCTTAGGTAAAACACTTTACCAACGTTGTCTCTCTCCACCCAGGAGTATAAGTGGGTACTAACTTGGGAGATGCAAATGTCATATGTAGACTGATTACAGCTGCCACATTGTGGAATGGATTGTGTTTAATAAGTGTTTTATTTCAATTACTGGGGGTAAAAATTTCTAAGCACATAGAGGCCTTAGCAATAAGTGCTATATAAGCATATGAGGCATGTCATGGCAAAACCACCAAGTTGTCGCAAAATTGAAAAATAGAGTTAATATGACAAACATAGTACACTTGTAAGTTTTATAATGAGGGGTCAATTATCAAAATCGGACATCTACAACCAGTTATGGAGAAAAATGCACACAAGTTTCCTTTGTATTTGTTTTTATTTCCTATTGTTTATTTGCTTATTTTTCAATAACTTCCTATGCGACAACTTAGTGGTCTTGCCATGCCTTGCCTCATATGTATACATTTGTAACATATCATCATCGTGAATGTCATCTTCATAATCATCATCATTATTAAAAACATTGCAAAAAAGGTTATTATTGCTCTGGCCAGTACCATTGATTAGCTCATGACTGATCTTCTAATTAAACTAGATTTTAATGTGATAGAAGTAACAATGTTTAATTCTCTAAAGTGCTTACTTCTCTGTTTGTCCACTGAGTTTGACCAAATGCTGGAGTTAGAAGTGGCACAAATATTTCACAATTACTAACTGCAAAGTTCAAGCTGTCCTGCCAGTCTGTACCACATCGGATTTCATGAACATCCTGAAAGCAAACAAAATAATCATATGAGGCAAGGCATGGGAAACCCACCAAGTTGTCGCTCAGGAAGTTATTGAGAAATACACAAATAGACAAAAATAAAAAAAATACATAGGCAATTTTCGTCTATTTTGTTCAATAACTTTGGTTATACTTGTCTGATTTTAATAATTGACCCTTCATTTTATAGCTTACAAAAGGTGTAATATGTAGTATTAACTTCATTTTTCAATTTTTCGACAACTTGGTGGTTTTGCCAGACCTTGCCCCATATACATTTTCAACCCTCACCTACATTAAAATACTAAATTTGTACACTGATTTCATGGCTTGGAAACTTGTCAATTTTATGAGATGATCTGATACAAATATTATTATGACTAGATATTTTGTTTTCAAAAGGTCCACTAATCAACTTCAAGTAAGAAAGTAAAATATATACTCCAAGCAATGAGATACACGCCATCGTGACAGGATTCAATATTTCGACATAAATTATGTCATCATCAGGAATGAATGATGATAACATTTATGTGGAAATACTGAATCCTGTCACAATGGCGTGTATCTCATTGCTTGGAGTATGCATTATACTTTCATATTTTGTTTTATGATACAATTCATTTACCACATTTTTGGGACGTCATGCAATGTTAGTTTCTAACCATGGACCGTAGTCTACTTGTATCTAAGGCTGAACCTATGGCCTGAAGACTTCATGCAATGTTAGTTTCTAACCATGGACTATAGTCTACTAGTATCTAAGGCTGAGAGCCTATGGCCTGAGGACTCCATGCAATGTTAGTTTCTAACCATGGACCGTAGTCTACTAGTATCTAAGGCTGAACCTATGGCCTGAAGACGCCATGTAATGTTAGTTTCTAACCATGGACCGTAGTCTACTAGTATCTAAGGCTGAACCTATGGCCTGCAGACGCCATGTAATGTTAGTTTCTAACCATGGACCGTAGTCTACTTGTATCTAAGGCTGAACCTATGGCCTGAAGACTTCATGCAATGTTAGCTTCTAACCATGGACCATAGTCTACTAGTATCTAAGGCTGAGCCTATAGCCTGAAGACTCCATGCAATGTTAGTTTCTAACCATGGACCATAGTCTACTAGTATCTAAGGCTGAACCTATGGCCTGAAGACGCCATGTAATGTTAGTTTCTAACCATGGACCGTAGTCTACTAGTATCTAAGGCTGAACCTATGGCCTGCAGACGCCATGTAATGTTAGTTTCTAACCATGGACCGTAGTCTACTTGTATCTAAGGCTGAACCTATGGCCTGAAGACTTCATGCAATGTTAGTTTCAAACCATGGACCATAGTCTACTAGTATCTAAGGCTGAGCCTATGGCCTGAAGACTCCATGCAATGTTAGTTTCTAACCATGGACCATAGTCTACTAGTATCTAAGGCTGAACCTATGGCCTGAAGACGCCATGTAATGTTAGTTTCTAACCATGGACCGTAGTCTACTAGTATCTAAGGCTGAACCTATGGCCTGCAGACGCCATGTAATGTTAGTTTCTAACCATGGACCGTAGTCTACTTGTATCTAAGGCTGAAGCACGACATGACGGAAATTTATTTAAGTCGCCACTTTCGCAACTTTTCAAAACAGCTGGGGTATTTAAGCATAAACAGCCGAGACGTATAGCTCGAGGTTTAAATTCCAACATCAAGGTCTGAAATCCATACAACTCATCATGCTGTACCATCTATTCTATGCAATATTTCCAGTCTGTACAACATCAAGGGCAGATTGCTATAAGCGGTCTTTAGACAGTTTTTACCTTAAGACAGTCTATAATTGTAAAATCATGCACAGTCTTTAATTATAAACCACTGCTATACCGCGGTCTTAGCAGTTAGCGGTCTTAAATATTAAAGCCTGCTTGGAGGAGGCTACAAATGGTCTTAAATCACTTACAATGTGGCATCAACATTATTTTACCTTGAATTGCCTGTTTTGATAAATTTTTATAACTATAAATGTTTAAACATACACCATATCATGAAATTAAAACTCGTATAACATTTTCGTAAAAAAATCAAACGTGATGTGGCACAAAAATTACCTAAATTAGCCTTCAAGTACTGTGACTATGGAGTGTTTCTTTGAAATTCGATACTCAACACAGTCTTAGGAAAGACCGTTTTATAGCAATGGTCTAACTTGGGAGGCTTTGCTAAGACTGTCTTATGTGTTAAAGCTGGGTTTATTCTGTAAGACCATCAGTTAAGACTGTTTGACTGCCCCAGATCTTTCTCACACATCTTCAATATAGTTTATGGTGCTAGGTCAACATGAATTAGGTGAAATGAAATATTATAGGATGAACTTTTTTTGCAATATCAACCCTGACTCTCAAGAACAGGATATATACTGTGATAACCATACTAAAGGAAGTTGTCACGGTCTTATTGTTTCTGTCCACTAGTTCTACTTCTGGTTTTTCTACTAACAATTTTTTTTTTTTAATTTATATTTCATGGACTGAACAATATTACCCCTGTTAATCGAAAACATATATACAATTTCTTTGAATTCATAACCACATAACATATTTGAGGAAGTTATAACAGGTGACAAATCGTCAGCGACGCCACGAAGTGACACTAACCACGAAAGTGCGAAAAGCAGTGTTTCGAGAAACGAGATTAAAGAAACGGGGTTAAAAAATAAACAATGTTGCAGCCAAAAAAAAAAAAAATTAATGCTTTTTTTGTATGTCTATAAACATACATAACCCAGCTATTATATTTTGTAGTTATATCTCGACTTCATTAGTTAATTAACTAGTATTTTAAGGCTAAACATTAGTGTCACTTCGTAAAAACGCGTAATTCATTTACGTTATATGTCTATGCGCAGGTTAGTGTCAGTTCGTGGCATCGCTGATGAAATAATGGTTTGTCATAAAATTGATTCATGTGATATTTTAAATATAATTTTTCTCTCAACGTTAAAGACTTCAAGATAGATTTACCATAATTTTAAAATTTCCTTCAACACTTGTTAAGTTAACCCAGAAACATATATTAAAATACCAGTTTGGTTTCTGGCGGAGTATAGTTTGACCTCAGTAAACAATTTTATGTATATTAACTATATATATATGGCCTTGCACGGCATTGATGAAAAACACCCCATGGGTGAATCAAGTGCCTAGACCTACGTTGGCCTACGCCCTGACAAATTTGTACTTGCATGATTAACTATTTGAATACTAATTCTTATAATACTGAATGCTTATTATCAGGGATACCAAAAAATATTGCACTCTCTGTGGCAAAATATTGAACTTGTCTTTGACTTGTTCAATATTTTGCCACAGATCATACAATATTTTTGGTATCTCACTGAAAGGCATTCAATATTATATACAGTATACAAATATATACTGAGATGAAAAGGTCTGGTTAAAACTATGGGTCCCAAAGTCCCGAAGCAAACTGTACTTTTGCAGTCACTGAGGGATCCATAGTTTTAATTCAGAACCTTTCATTTCAGTATATATTTGTTTTATATACTGCATTCATACATTCTTGTTTATTGATTAAGTTCAGTGCAGCGCTGAACACTGCGGACGCCACTGGTACCAGCGCCGGGTCACATGAGATAGCGCCATCTGGTGTTGAAATTGGGACAGAATCTGTAAATATTCTTTACTATTTACGGATCAGTAAATAGTACTTGGTGGTTGGATTATGTTTGATCATGTGACATGCTTTTGACCAATCAGTGAACAAGGATAAATCCATCCAGTATATAATAATTAACATATCCACATTCCAAACCTACCAGGTATACACTAAATCCCAGTTCTTCTAACCCATCTTTCAAATCCAAAGCATATTGCGTAGCCTCGGCCCTCACATAACTTATAACAACCTCTTTGGCTATCTGTTCGTTCTCGAATGGTATAGGTGAGGATGGCCGTGAGCGTTGCAGCGAGTTTACTGCTAGAGAATGACCAACTGTTAAAGAACTTGTATGTTGATGTGAAACATGGTGGTGAGATGTAGGGGTCCTGAAATTTAAAAGTAAAATAATTTATTAACACTTCGATGGCATTGACATATCATAATGTTTTAAGTATTTTTAGCCGGATTGCCAAGTAAACGACTTATGAATTGGCAAATGCCATCCGTCCATTCGCCTGTCCATCTGATGTCACTATTTTAATTTACCTTTTTGTTTGCAGGTTTTATAGGATAAATACAAGTGCTCCAAATTTACACTATGCATGCATTATAATTAATACACCTCAATGCCAGCACAAAATTTTGCCGTCTGTCTGTCCATACCTCTGACGTTAAAATATTGGTTTGCCTGTTCGATTGCATGTTTTATGGGATAAGTAAATTTTAGGTTCTTCAAATTTACACCATGCATGCATCATAATGTTTATAGCTCAATGCATGCACAAAATGTTGCCGTCTGTCTTTCCGTACGTCTGACATCAACATTTTGGTTTGCCTGTTTGTTTGCATGTTTTATAGGATAAGTATAAGTGTTAGGTTCTCCAAATTTATACCATGCATGCATCATAATTATTGCACTTCAATGCATGTATCATATTTCGAACCTTTTTGCAATTCATTCATACCGCCGTTGGTTGTTCCTTGTTTATTAATTACGTGCAGTTTTACAAAAACACTGGTGCACATAATAATCCTACACATTAATAAGCAGTGTTAATAGTACTGTGTCTTTCAGATGGGATGTTAAGCTGTGGTTTTTGTGTGCAACATTGCTCGCAAACACGTTAAACAACGCAGTATACTCTTTGAAAAAAAATAGGATTTTCTCCCGGTGTACTGCCCAATTACCACAAGATAGACACCACTACTACTGCTTCACATTTTCAAGGGGTTTTCGAGCTATTATCTTAGATTTACAACACACTAAATAAAGTCCAATAATACTTACGGTTTAAGTACTTTTTGTGGTGGGGACCCCGAAATATCTTGTAACTCTCCATTTGGTGTAGCTCCATCTTCCGTCCTATTCACACTAGCACCAAAGACATATACACTGACACCAGATAAAATATCTAGAATACATAGAGATGACTCCTGTGATGGACAGATCGGCCACTGATTACGATCAAGGAAGATTATGTCTGTGTTGGATGACCAAGTTCCACCTCCAAGCTAAACAAGGTAAAAAAAATCCAGGTTTTTTATTTTGTGTCAGATACAACAGTAGGTTGTATCAAAACTTAATAGAATGAGAACTACATCATGATTTCTAAACAAAGAATTATACGGCATACGGAGTGGCACTGTCTGTTAGACTGTGGAGCAGAACTTAATGTGCAGCCAGGTTTGTACCCAGATCTCGGGGTTGAAAGGCAAGCAGGCAAACATGTATCAACCAAGCTACAATGCCACTAATTCTGTGCTTTTTTTACACTGACTCTATTTTCCAAATATTACACAACTTGTTTTGTTTTAACTACAGGGGAAAATCCAGGATTATGAATTGGGGGAGGGGCTATGTTAGCGGACCAAGAAGCATGTAGTGTTTACATTGTTGGGTACAATAAATAAATTCATTTGACATAATCTGCATTTTGAGCTCATTATTTAATAGTCTGTTGTATTTAACTTGCTTTTTATTTGAAGCAAAAAAAAAAATTTAAAGGTTTAAGCAAGTCAATTAAGTCCTCTTTATATTTTAGGAAGCTTAAGCCTGTTAAATCCACTGCTAAACACAAATAACCAGAATTTTTAAAGAATGTGATAGCAAATCCATGTAAAAATATTTCAGAAATATCAATAGTAGTGCAAATAAGCATCCAAACATTACATAAAATTGTTAGCACTGTTCAAGGGATGCTTATGAAAACTACGGTAAATCAAGTGATCACAAATTGAGTAGATGTCTTAAAGAAACTAAGAATGAACAACAATGCTATAGAGGAAAAATATATATTGATATCTTTGCGTAGGACGGACTTAGATTAAAATTACGACTTCAACCTTATTTAGTGGTTATCTGAATTCAATCTCACCAGCGATGCAACTCATTTTGAAGCAAGGTCATACACATGGCTAAAATGACTATTCAGTCATGGCTCAAAATTAAATAAATTTGTTGTATATCTTCTCACTAACTAAAGGTTAATAGTTTGGCACCTTCCTGCCAAACAGATTTTTTTTTATAATTCTAAGTAATAAAATTAAATTAAACAAATGCATTTAACATCTTTTATACAATAATTATTATCATCATATTATTGCCATTTATCATTATTATTATTATCAAAATAAGGTAAATCTTGTTAATAAATATATATGAATACAAATAAATTTAATTGTCATTCGACAAATTAAAATTACACAAACATATTTAACAGTGAGTTACTAAAGCCAATAACAGATTCTTATATAAAATATAAACCTAATCACATAATAGATTGAAAAAAAAATATCAAAATGGAATAGGCATGTATAATATAATAACAATAATTAGAGAGTGATTTTATCCAATCTTAGGCTAGGCTAATTTGATCTACTATCCCAAGTGATTTGAACATGGAAACAGTAATGTAATTACCTGAGATGCTACAGCTCGCCTTAGATCACGCACCATTAATGTTAGGCTAGAGACGAATACAAAGCCCAGAGCAGTTCCATCCTTTGCGATGATTCCCACACGAGGCCGATCTGACGACAGAGATGATGCAAAATTAGATAATAATATTATCTTGTGTGACATTAAGTAAATAAAAAGGTCTTTCCAAATGTAGTCAGACTAATGCAAAAGAAATACACTTTCTGCTACAGTTACCCTTTTAAAAAAATAACATCCTCTGACTAGGTTGATCTACCATGTTAAATTACTAGGGAGATCTATCTAGAACCACAGAGAACTACCTAGTAAGGCAGTATAATTACCCCTGCCTGTTGATATTGTTAATGCCTTAAGGTTTATTCTAAATAATTGCTGTATTTTCCTATGTATACTTGTAGAGCATTGCTGACCATCCTTGGAAGTATACTTTGATATGGTAGTTTTTATAGGGTTAACCCTGTTAACTACCATTATCTACCTTGTCACTACCATTATCTACCATGTTAACAGAGTTATTTTTTTCAAAGGGTAACTGCCTGTGCGGATACCTCTCATAAATGGATACCTCCATTAACGGCCACTAATTCAAAAGCACATTTATGCTTCCTTCCTAATCAGTGCATTTGGTACCTCCCATAAGCAGCCACCACCAACGGCCGAGGACACTTTGTGACAGAATTTTTAAATTTTTATTTTCTTGTATAATTTATTTCACATAGTGACCACCTGGGCAAATTTTGTTTTGGGCAACAAATATAATTTTCTATACAAAATCCTTACACTTTATGGCTAAAAATAACATAATTGAACTAACACATAATATTTAATTAAAAATGTGGCAGGGCCAAGCCAAATGAGACTTAAGTCGGAAAATTGAAAATTGAGTTTTTTATAGATTAAAAAAATACACATTATTATCTTTAACATGCAAAAAAAAATCAGTTTCATACGATGTTTCCTTGCGAAGTCATAAGCAATCAAAGTTTGAACATTTAAAATGTAAGTTTTGAGAAAACTGCATCTGAAAATTGTTTATCAGTATACATTGACTAATTAAGGTCATTTTAAATTGCATTTTTTAAACATTTTTTGATAATATATCTGAAAATTGTTAAGGTAGTACGAAAGTTGAATGTACGAACTGTATATCTTTTAAATAAAATAAATGTTGAAAAAAATGATCATTTTTAAATTTCTGCCTATTTTGGAAAACTAGCATTTGCGACTTATGTCTCATTTGGTTTGGCTCTGCCACAAATATATTTATGTGACTATAAAATTGAGAGACCCCTCTGTGTTTAGAAGCTTGTAAAATGTTGGACATACTCTAAAAATGCATAAAAGCATTGATTCGGTCTACAATGAAAAAAGTAAATCTAAAGTTTAAGGTGACTATAGATGATCAATCTCATCCTCTTCATTCTGTAATTATCTCTAACTTTATAGAGAGAAGTGTTAGAATGAGATCAATCAAGGCATGTACAACCCGCTATCGAGAACCATGCTTTAGACCGGATTTTTTCTCCCCTGACGAAACCTGAAATTTCACCTTGACAGGGGTCAAATTCTTCGTACAGCATGGGGGGGGGGGTCCCTGGGAAGCGCCCCTCCCCAGCACTGCTACTGAACACGCCCACCATGTCACAGATGTAAATTTTCTGACATTCCCTTCAACAATTTTTAGTTTCACCACTACAGAAATGCTCAAATGCAATAACAAACAGGAAATGAAGAGCACACACTAGTATTCATGTGACAACAATGTGATGTGGTTTTACAAAATATTAAATAAACACAAGTTTAACACATTACATAAACAATAAATTATAATAATTCATTGTTTATTAACCACAGTTTAATAGCCTACATTACGGTGAATTGAATGTGTTTCCAAGAAATAAGACCAATAGTCTATTAGACAACTAATAAATTTATTATAGTGTTGGAATAAAATAAAGAATCTAATTTCTTTATCCAAGTAGCATCATTAAGCATAAAAAAATCTTTAAATGCTGCCCAAGCCAGACTGAATCCAAAATCTGGAATTAAATTTTTATATTTCCAGATTTTTTTTTGCAAACTACACAAAATTATCCCACAATAAAGAACTACATAAACTGGTCCTAAAATTTGGAAGAAATCCAAAAAGATATCCTAAAAATTGACTATATAATACTGTACACACACAAAAAAAATGGCAGAAAAAGCACCTATTAACAAAACTCCATCGATAAGTTAAATATGCTATACTGAATAGGCAAAATAAAGACTTCGGCCTCATCAAGAGTGTTATATCACAGATCCTGGATCCATGGTTATACAAATAATGAAGTTTAGTTCCATAATTAAAATCCAAATAGTATTAGCAATATTATATGTAGGCAATCTACATTATTAAAGCCACGATCGCACTGAATTTAAAAAGGGATATTTTTGCCAATACAATTGACCAATGAAGGCCATTCTGTAAGAAGATTTGGGAAGCTTACCCAAGTCACGCTGTTCGCATTGGACTTTCCTGTTTGGTAGAACAAGTTTTCCTGGGCAGGCGAGACTGGGTTAAACCAACCACTTGGCATGGGTAAGTTTCTTTTCCCCGTGCTTAGGTAAACTTCCTGTGCTATTTGCACTGGACTAATTACCGGAAAACTAGCCAGCATGTCAGTTAGTTTTACCAAAAACAGTCCGTTGTGATTGCGGACTAAGTCTCAGTGGGCTCTTCCACAGTACTGTTTTACCCTATTCACTGGCATGGTCTTGTATGATATAAGTCGGAGCATTGATAATGATACCATATCTGATTCAAAAAGTCAACTCTCTCTACCAACTCTTTAACCATTAAAAACTCAAAAGTTGGATTTTCTTAAAGCCAGGTTTATTAAAAAAATATGTTGATTCATAGCCAAAAGACGATTTGTTATTAAAAAACATTAAAAACATTCTATAATTGTTATGCAGCACATGCTTTTTTCACACAATAAAAATGATTTTAAATTTTTTTCTAAACCTTGTATGTTACACACCATATTTGTTTGCTCTGTAAATACAGTATAACAAACAAGCTATCTGTCCATTAACCAATGCTTTACAGAATATACATCGGATCTCATTTGTTAATAAATTATATGGCTCAAATCAACCTAACTTTTGCAGATCTATCCTTATGTCAGTTTAGTGTTTTACTTAATAAATTAAATTTAAGGAATGTATTTTACACATAATATAAAAATGTTTTTCATGTTTTCTATTTTCATTAAGCCAATAGACCGAATTAGCGATGGCATGTGACGTCACGAAAACTCGCCTTCGTGGGTACGAGAAGCAAAACAAACCGTAAAGTCCTATCTCATAACGTAGGG
>JAOTQE010080335.1:0-15779 GCA_025631205.1 Nesometra sesokonis
GGGCATGTGGCATTTGGGGCAACTTTGGGCTACTGTCTGGGCTTCTGTGTACAAGATAAAATTACTATCATTGGTTTTTTTACCGGTAGTTATTGTTATGGTGTACCATAACTCTCTTGTTTGCTATACCCTGCCAGCAATCCGTTTTGCTGACCCTTACAAAGGTCTTTACATGATGAGACCATCAAACCTTGTTCTCTTTTCAGCTGAATAAATCTTCTGGGCCCCCGGTCTATATCAACAACTTTTACACACAACACTCATCAAAGTTAAAGAAGAACTAGCTTGTTACAATCCCACTGAAAGACACTGATGTAAATGAATATTCAGTGAGAGTAGAATCCACTGATGCCAAATTCCATTGCATCATTCCGTATGATTGTGTCCCCAAGTGATTTTTTTATAAAGTCAAGCTGACGATTTTCACTTCATCAAAGAAAGTCTTGCGGAGCCTACTACTTCTGATTATGGATGATACAATACAAGACAATCTAAGGTAGATGGACAGAATATGAAATTGAAGTCAAGATTTATTTACCTTACCTCTGACCAATAAGATCCCATCAGATCAATTAACAATGTTTACTGTAATGTGTGATATTGAAAGTTTACATGAAAAAAGCTGGAAAGTGCATATATTTACACCAGTGACAAGCAGCTGTACTGAGTTACTCTACTACTTTACTCTACGGACTGATTTCCTTGTGGATAAAGGACATAGTGCACACTTATTTACTAAACACCATACACTGACAAGATTACCTCATACTGATGCAGCTCTTGAACTTAATATCAAGCGAGCACTTCCACTTCATGCAATAATGATGTATAACACTGTGCATCTGCTACTTCATAAGGATCCATGTATCGCAAGTACAGTATAATGCTTTATTTTACATGCTAAATTCAGTATATAGGGCTCTGGTACATAGGCCTACACACAAACAAACAAAATTCTGAAGACCTAAGTTATGAATGTAAACAAATAGAACTTATATATTACTGCATGCCTTTACTTTGACAGGAAACTTGATCAAGGCATGATGACTCCGTGCTGCCAGAAGTGACAGCCGTTGCTCCCGAAGAATGTTGTGTATAAATACGATGCAACTGCTCTTGTAAAAGTAACATAGATGTTTTCTTTTTTCTTTGACTTCTAAAAGCATGTATGCTACTGTTTTTGTAATGTTTTATTGTTCCAGTTTTTTGATATCGGACACAAATGCTGTGTCAAGTCACAAATACATTGCACATAGTTTGTGGTTGCTCAAAATGATGGTTGCAAGCAGCGGCGGCGGAACGTTTTTGGATCAGGGGGACGAGTTTAAATTTTGCTCAGCTACCTCAACCCTACAAAGACGGTGCCTAGCCCGATTGGAATTTGATAAGCAAAAGAAATAATAATAAACGTTATTGCCCATAAATTTATGCTAGCCTGGTCCTGAAGGCGGTTTCAGGGCCACAATATTGATATTTTCCATATATGCTGTTTTATTGCTCTAAGTGATTTTATAGTTGAAGTAGCATATTTCATGGGGACTGTCCCCCTAAGTTATCACTGGGGGAGCTTTCCCATCCCCTCCCACTTCCGGCGCACATGGTTGCAAGAATAAAAATGTTCAGCAGGCTTTAGTAAGAGGGTAAAATTGAGGATTCGAGCGATGAGGATTAAGAAGTATAAACAAAATTAATGTTTTTGGTCACAGTGGTTGCGAGTGGTTATATGAAATGTCAAAAGTCTAAAGTAGTTTCTGATTATTAGGCCTATTTGAAAATATTTGTTATTAAAGTAAATATGAACTTACATGAACGGATTGCGTCCAATTTCCAATCATGCACCCAGTAGTTATGGAAATACTGTTGATAAGGGGTAAAAGTCAATTTTGCCAGAAATGGCACTTCCGGGCATTTATGGACAATTTCCATTACTGCTAATAGGAACATGCATATTGTGAAGATTTAATTGTAAATCTATAAATGAATATTGATAAAATAAGTACTTTGCAATTGATGTTAATGGTTAAGAATAGTGATTTTATAGTTGAAGTAGCATATTTCATGGGGACTGTCCCCCTGAGTTATCACTTGGGACTTCCCCATTTTCCTCCCTTTCCGGCGCCCATGGTTGCAAGAATAAATGTTCAGCAGGCTTTAATAAGAGGGTGAGATTGAGGATTGGAGCGATGAGGAGGATTAAGAAACATAAAAGTGGTTGCGAGTGGTTATATGAAATGTCGAAAGCCTAAAGTAGGTTTCTGATAATTAGGCCTATTTGAAAATATTTGTTATTAAAGTAAATATGAACTTACATGAACGGATTGCGTCCAATTTCGAATCATGCACCCAGTAGTTATGGAAATACTGTTGATAAGGGGTTAAAGTCAATTGTGCCAGAAATGGCACTTCCGGGCATTTATGGACAATTTCCATTACTGCTAATAGGAACATGCATATTGTGAAGATTTAATTGTAAATCTATAAATGAATATTGATAAAATAAGTACTTTGCAATTGATGTTAATGGTTAAGAATAGTGATTTTATAGTTGAAGTAGCATATTTCATGGGGACTGTCCCCCTGAGTTATCACTTGGGACTTCCCCATTTTCCTCCCTTTCCGGCGCCCATGGTTGCAAGAATAAATGTTCAGCAGGCTTTAATAAGAGGGTGAGATTGAGGATTGGAGCGATGAGGAGGATTAAGAAACATAAAAGTGGTTGCGAGTGGTTATATGAAATGTCGAAAGCCTAAAGTAGGTTTCTGATAATTAGGCCTATTTGAAAATATTTGTTATTAAAGCAAATATGAACTTACATATCCTGAACGGATTGCGTCTAATTTCGAATCTATGCACCCAGTAGTTATGGGAATAATGTTGATAAGGAGTAAAAGTCAATTGTGCCAGAAATGGCACTTCCGGTCATTTATGGACAATTCCCATTACTGCTAATAGGAACATGCATGTTGTGAAGATTTAAGTGTGAATCTATAAATGAATATTGATAAAATAAGTACTTTGCAATATGATGTTAATGGTTAGGAATGATGTATTAAACAAGTCAAAAGTCATAAAGTATGTCTCTGATCATTATTTGAAAATATTTCTCATGAAGGTGAATATAAACTTGTATGTCCTGAACGATTTGTGACTAGTTTCAAATCTATGCACCTAGTCGTTATGGAGATATGATGACATGGGTCAAAGGTCAAATGTGCCGGAAATGGCACTTCCGGTCATTTTTGGACAGATATTTCCATTACAGCTAATAGGAACATGCATGTTGCAAACAATTTAAAATCAAAATCAAGACTCTACGATCAGTTTTTAAACTGTTGAGGGTACAAAGTTACTAGCGGTCATTTTGGAAAACGCCCTCTAACAGGAATTGCCCAACAGTTACGCGCCGTCAAATGTTGGGACCATGCGACCGCATAATTCAGAAAATGAAGAGAAACATTATATGTACTCGATGTAAGGGTCTCGCGTTTGGCCGGCGGACTATTATTATCATTAACAATTCTATGTTCCATTTTGATTGACACGTTGGGACTGTCGCAATTGCATTAAAAAATAGAAGAAAAAGTTGTCTTATGTTTATTTTTGTGGAATAAAGGAGGTTTATCCTGTATCAAAGTTTGAAGTAGGTTGATTTTTACTCGAAGTTATATACTTATTTACCCATAGAGGTTGTCTGATAATTGTATGTATATTATGCAGATCTGAGTTAAAAGTAGTATCTATCTCAGGGAACATTTAAAAACTGTTCCCTGTCTATCTTTACAACCGTTTTGAACATCTTAATATAGAATCCAGGCATAATATTTTCCCCCTTTCGTGGGGTGGTCTCACTTTTATTCAAAATAACATATTATACAATATCTATCATCTATAATCACAAATTCACATGGTTATCAACTGAATCGTGTCGCATAGATGATTCGCAAAATTAGACAGAAAGTCAAATAGCTTAAAATGACACTTAAGTTGTAGGATCAAGTTTAAAACTTTAATTTTGAATACAAACAGCTTGTCGGTTTATTAAAACAATCATTTATACCTACACCCTGTAAAGGCTGTCTTTAAAAACCAATGGAAAAAACAAAGAGAAAAAAGTAGACTGGAAGTCACTCAACTAGTATTTATCTCCAACGTCGATTTTCCACAAAACGTGTCTTCAACACTTGCATTTTTACCATATGTTCATACAATATATTGCAATGTTTTGTTCACATCACTATTATCATTAACAATTATATGTTCCTTCTTGCTTGACACGATGGGAATATCGCAATTGCGTTAACAAAAAGAAAAGAAAAGGATGTCTTATGGTTTTTTTTTAGGGGGGTATTAAATAATATTTAGGTTTATTCTGTACAGTCTAACCGCAGTTTGAAGTAGATTGATTTTTTACTTGAAGTTATATACTTATTTTCCCACAGAGGTTGTCTGATAATTGTATGTATATTATGCAGATGTCTTGTTGTGGAGTCGGAACGCTATTGTCCAGACCCAGTACCGCTTATCAACATTTGGAATTATGCACTTAGGTACATCAATTATGCTAGTATTGTATAAAATGTAAATAATGACTAGCGTTTTAATGATAGTGATTCTCCCGAAAATAACGAGAAATTTTCTACTTCTCATATTTGTATAATGTTTTGTAGACCAACAATTTTATCTTCCCAGTTATTTTCCTTTTTATCCTTATCGTAACCTGCGTAAATTTCTAGAAATTCAATTGGCTCCTTTTCCATGTTGTATTACAAGGAAATGCTAGGTTGTCGTTATTTGACCCAATCTAAATACAACTTGTGTTGCTCTAGTTTCATATAAAACCAGATTCAGTTTCATTAAAGAAAAAAATTAATATATATAATTGTGTCGTGTAAAATTAACTTATTGACTGTATGATCTTGATAATTTTCTGTTTTAGGAAAATTAATTTCTTTACATAACGGAATAATACTCCAAATTCCATTTTAAAACTTTCTGATATCCATCCATTATTTGTAATCATATATTATTAATGTATGGGCCTATTAAAATAATCCAATTGATAAATGTGGCGTAGTCAAGAAAACGGATGTATAAGTCACGCAATAGGCAGAAAAAATCAAATGTTTCAGTTTTTATTTTATTTTAAATATACTGTATACAGTTTCATACCAATTTTATTAAAAATTTGATCAGATATATGATCAGAAACTGTGCAAAATTGAAATTTAAAATGACCTTTCTTAGTTGCAATATGTGACAAACAATTTCAAATGGTGTTTTCAGAAAACCTACTTTAGTAATGGTAGAATATTGATACTTTCGTATGGTCCAGGACTTCATATAAACACAATTCCATTCACAGATAGTACTATCCGTTGCGTACTCTATAACTGACTTTCAATTGTAAAGAATATTAATATGTACATTTTTGATAACACATGTGCCAGTGTTTACCGTACCATAAAATTTAACTAAAATTCACTACACTCCCCTAAATCGAAGAGTAGCGAAGTCGACAATAAAGTAATTTTCCTCTCTCGTAGCATTCATTCCTTTGATAAGCACTTAATCAAAGAAAAACATTTCGCAATGCGCAAATTTACTTGGCCTTGAAGTTCAACTCAGAATCGAGTCGAAATGAACGATTTTCAACCTATCCACATACTTACGGTGTCCTATCTGCCATTAACATCTAAAACAAAATTAAATGCTTTTCGTGCCTCTCTAAAACGTTGAAAGGTCCATCATAGTTTGGCTATACCGGTTTCTGGACTCACTGTGCGAGTACGAACACTTATGAACAGGAAACAAAAGTGATGATTTGTGAGTATTAAATGAGTCGGTATACATTTTAGAGAATGCATTAATTGTCTTAAACGATGGAGATAATTCTCAGGTTCTAAATTACTGTACGGTGCTGTACATTTTTAACGTAACCAATTCCGCAAACGAACAACCCAGGTCCTCTTTCAATACGGTGCAAATACCAAGCAGAACTAATGACAAATTTCTGTCCAAATGTGAGGATTGTCTTGCACTTTAAGCGACCTTTTCAAATGCCTGTGAAATCGTTTGACCAAACCGTTATTGGATAGTAAGCGGTGGTTCGATTACGCTTGGTTCTTAGCAGGGAACAGTTAAATTTAACTGTTCCCCGGTTCTTAGTATTGTCGAATTTTGTGCCTCTGTCAGTGGCGTTGTAGAAGGGCACCAAAAACAACAACCCGTATGCTGATGAAAAAAAATCTGGAGGTTTAGTTAATTCGTCGAAAAAAAAAACGTTTTATGGTGCCAAGTTATTGCTGTAACACGTTGACAAGTGAATCGAAAAAGAGTATTAAAATACCTTTCTACAAATCAGGTAATTCAAAAGACCATAGTAATTAAACATAAAATAAAAACAGTTTTTAATAGGTTTATTAAAATTATCGAGACCTCGTAAATTGTACAAGAAAAACTGTTTGAGATTATTTATATACAAATGATAAATCAATTGATATACTGTAGTTCAATAGTGCAAATTTAAAAACGTAGACCTTCTATACATAAAAATCATCCTAATGATTTGGTCTTGATCTGGACTTGGGGGTCAAAGATCATTATGTGCATTCATAACTCATAAAACTATTTTGTAGATTTACTTCTAATTTCAAATGTCAACGGTTGTTAAGTTGTCATCATTAGTACAAAAATACATAAAAGCAGTTAAAAGACTGCATTAATGCAATTACAACTATAGTTCATTAACAACCACTGACACTCCCATATCCAAGTATGGGGTCAAGGTTCACTTGGAAGTCAAATGTGCATATGGTAAAACTGAGGTGAAATGTTTATATGGTAAAATTAAGCATATTTTTGTTTATCAGAAATGATCCTCTAAACACAAAATAGTGGCCTCAAACGTTTGCCGCCGATCCGGATTTTGGATCAAAGGCCATTAAATTATCATTACGATAAAAATACATAACGTAATAAAAACAACATACAGTTAAATTTGGTCATTTTTCAGACCCACTGACACCACTCACATCCCAGCCTGGGGTCATGGGTCACTAGGAGGACATTATAATCAAATGTTCAAAACCGTAAAACACATGCAAATTTAAGGGCTTTGGGCCAAAGGTCATTAAGTGGTCAATGGGATAAAAACACTTAAAGTCAGTTAAAATACAATAAATCTTGGTCATTACCAACCACTGACATATCTCACACCCAGTCATCAAGGTCATTGGAGAAAGAAATTAAAAATGGTCAATTAAACCAATGTTGATCAGGAATAACCTATAAACAATTCACTTTACCTCAAAGTTTATAGGTTAACAAATTAGTAATATTTTTATCCCTATGTATGCCAACCAAATCTTTTAAGTAGGTTACTACAGTTTACAGTAACTGATGATTCATACATATGGCATGTGACAGGAAAAATACAGTCGAGAATGTGATCGTGTACGGTTGCCTTGTTGCTATTTATTCTATAGATGTTTTCTGATTGCTATAATAAAGACTGACAAAAGTACGGAATATGGTATAATTTTAAGGTACTTTACATAAAACAAATGCTAAAAATACAACATGTGCAGTACCAATTTTATATATCTAAATACATATTAAATACTCATTTTGAAGGTTCGAAGCCTCTACATAACACTATGATAAAATCGGTAACTATATCCGTTCAACAGTTACTAGTATTGCATCATTTTTTTATAATAACCATCAAAAGGAACAACTTCCATATCCACAAAATACACCATACTGCAAAGTGTTGTTTTATTAGCATAACTAATGATAGAACACTCCAGATCACGTCTACAAAACTGTGCACAGATAATTGGTGATCCTGTGACAAAACTTCTAGGAGTTGTAGGCGTAGCAGAAGAAACATCTCCATCCGTCGTAACAAGTTGAAACAGATGTGGATCTGTAAAAGTGGTAACAAAGAGTAAGAATAATAAAACTGCGATATTTTTGTAATCAATATTTAACAAAGTTGTACCTCAAAAATGTGCACTATAGTAACTCCTTTTTTAAGTAACACTCCATCTTTAATGACCCATTGTGATGGAAATGACGGTAAATAGAATGGTCTGTGAAATGGTTCTTCCTCCAGAATGGCTATGTCCCTTCGCCCGCCAACAATTATCTCATGTCCGTTTACATGTCATGACTTTCTGTTTATCCGTTATTGCCTTCTTTACTCTCTTACTTGCTTATAAGTCCAGTATTAGCCCCTTTCTTCCCTTTCCTCTGATATAAAAATTATAATCTAAAATGTGTTGAATCCAATTTGTATAATATTGTTATATGATTTGTTGTACTTCTATATTTTTCATGCGAATAATTGCTCTTGATGTCATCTAGAGAAAGAAAATTTAAATTGAAAACCAATATCAAAAGAATTGATGACCTAAGACTAAACTTGCGGCTAGTTATTGTATGTATTCCTTTAGATAGTATAGATGTGAAGATATCACACTCCTATTTAAGCAATGCAAACGAAATAGTTACTGACAGCGCCATTGCCAATTTTAAAGTGCGCCTCGCACGTCGAGTAGGTACACGCAAAATTTGTCGCTATCTTTTAGTGCATACGATATGTAACACAAGACTAAATATTCTTTATTCTTTATTTCGACCCAACAGAGTGTAAAACACCAATAATATGATGAATATAAATATAATTAATTTAGCTACCGATAAAATATATGTACAGTATTAAAATAAACAATTCCATTGATAATACATTTAAATTATGTGAAAGAACACTTAAAATATCTAAAGAATTTGTTGTTAAATTAATTTGTAAATCAGAGCAGATGGTTTTTTTTTTCTTCTGAACCATATCGTGGAAAATGGTAACTGGTTTCTACAAATATCCATAGCTGTATTATTTTAATATTCTAAACGAACAATAATTATAAAACATTTATTATTAATTGAACTCAAATGTTTGTGACGAAGGCTGACGACCATCGATAGTAGGCGCCTACATGGGATTGCAATTTCACAGTGTCAAGTTCGCTATTTAGCCGTAAATTCTATGCAAATGTTCCAACTAAGTCACAATTATGGGTCGGTAATTAATTGTGATTAAAAATATAAGATTTGTCGTAAGTACTAAAAATGACGTTTTGATCTCTGGCCACGGCTCTACTCCACTACTGTATACGACTTTATTTATGTATAGCCCCATTAATTATATTATTGAAAGATAATGGTCCTTACCGTGATTGTTCATTGCTTCTTTTATTCCTTTTTCATAGAGAATCTGATTGTATATCTGTAGGTTTGCAATCTTGATATTCACACCTTCACCATGACCAATATAAACGAGTTTATCTAAAGTGATAGATGGCAATAGTATAAAAGCCGTACAAGCGACCTCTCCGTTTCGCCATAGCCGTATTTCATTTTCAAATCCAGAAAACGTAATGGCAACAAATGTCCATACGTATTGAACTACACTGCAACGGATAACTTCATCACCTCTGTAAATAACAGCTATTTCAGAAACGTGGAATAAAGAATTAATGGGCAAAGCATGGATGATTTGGAGTTGTTGAAATTCAACTATTACCCCGCTGGCTTTGTCGGCAGCAAACACGTAAAATGCAATCGTAATAATACGATAACTTTTTAATGGAATAGATATCACAAAATTTGAAGCACTATTCACCAATAATGCTCGGTCAGCCTCTTCATTGATTCCCGAAGTAAATTGTAGGAATGACGTTGATGCGTGTCCATGACAACCGTTTCCAGAAACGTCGACTAATTTAATATTGCTGTTTAACGGCCAAATCCCCATCACATGTTCCAATCGAGACTCTGAAAGATTATAAGATAGCATTACTAGCACAATGTATAGACGGACAGATAGCCCATTTTTTCAACACTTCTTTTGAATTTCTGGTGGTGATGTGCCAGTATACTAATTAACTTTAGTTAGACAAATAGTTATTGACAAATAAAACAAACTTTGGCTAAAGTATTTGCCCCGAATAGGAGTGTTTGCAGATGCTTTATACAGATAATCCCTGGTGTTCAAGTAGAAACATATCCGCACACAATAAGACAATTATTGTCATCATCTCTGTATACAATTTTATCTGTAATTGATGAAATTTGGTCAGCATGTTCCCAAAAATATTGTAAGTCAAAACTATAAAAAAGTTATAAACAATATGTAGAATATGCCTATTCAAGATTATTGAGGGAATTTTCCACTCTCTATATAACCTATGATTATGAATACTGTACCAGGAAGTGTTCCTAAAAACCGTTCACTATCAAGCCTGTTGGTTGATTTACGATCTCCCACTTGCTAAAAACTCTTACATACTAATCAGAATCTAGGGACATATCTTATTACCTGTGGGTTGACGCGTTTAAAAATTGATTACAATTATCAGTATAATTAACTTATTGATTTCTAATGAAACTATTGATTATTGATTCCTTTATTTATTGATGCATCCATTGATGGTTATTTGTGGGTATGTGTTATAAGATTCAGACTGAAGATTTATTTGGTCCCTATGGACATAAATGACAGGCACGGTTGCTCACATACGAATGCAATAACATGCAAAGTCCGGTTTAGGTACCGTGTAATACAAAGTATTTTTCGTAAAAACTATGTACAATAAAGAGTAGAACAGTATTTACCATTGAAAACTTGGATTAAGGAACGAATGAGTTAAGATAAGTTCTGCAAAATGTACTACATAGCCTTTCGTGTTCTTATTTTTGTTAGGCCTATTATTAAAATATTCAATTATTGTTTTTATTTTAAAATCAATAAGTTATTACGTTATACAATGCTCATTTAACATTTCTGGATTTTGTACACGATTGACACGAATAGGAGTGTTTTCCAAAAGTGGTACACATTGTCTATGGTGGTCCATACAGAACGATGTTGAAAATAAAGAATATCACGATGTTTACTGACTAGAGAGTGAGCGAGCGAATAAATAGGGCCAGAGTACATAAGGCCTATTTAGTTTATTATAGTTTTCTAACTAAGAGAAGGCACAAAATCAAATAGATTAGAATAGAATCCAATTTATGTGCTAAGGCGGATCAGCACCAAATCTCGGGAGAAGGTTGGTTCTAACATTGAACATTTGAAGAAAATCGGCCCAATGGTTTTTGAGATATGGATGGATGCTGACAGACAGACAGACGGAGCTCATTGCAATACCCTCTTCCCACGTCAGTGGGGCGAGGGTAATAATTGCATTCCATTTGTATAGTGAAAAGAGCTTTGCTCCCGTTTCACAGCCACGTTATATTACAATGGGCCTAAGGTGCATTGCTATTCATTTTCTAATGTTGATAGCAATCAAAAGATGGTAATGTGTATATCGATTACTGTGTTATTGTTATACTGTGTGTAATGCATTGTTATATCGTGTGCGATTATTAAATTGATGAGGTATGAATAATGTTTTACTAGAGTAGTTATAATATTTATGATTCCATAACTTAATTACCAAGAGTCAATTTAGTTTAATGTCTTTAATAGGCCTATTGTACACTACTAATCACACTCCTATCCTCTCGTTTCTTTCCAATTCTCTTGTTTATCTTGTCTAGGGCTCTGCAATTTTTGTCACCCGGACAGTGGCGGTGGCGCCAGGTATTCCCCGACAGTAGGGTAGTACCCCCGAAAGTTAGGGCAAGTTTGAGGTTTTTAGTTTAACAAGCCAAAAAAATAAATAAATAAATAAATGAAATTTAAAAAAAATCCTTGCATATCTATTATTAATTTTGGGTAAAACTGATGGGTTTGTCTCAATTACAAGTTTAACAAATTAAATTTGATGAATTAACTAGAGATTCGTATGTATCCATCATTTCGATCAGATATATAATTTTTCTCAGATTCATAAATAAGCCATTTCACGGTTTCAACTGCGCATGCAGGGGCGGATCCAGGATTGTCCTTTAGGGGAGGCTTAAATTCATACTTGCAAATAAAAGGTCCGTTTTTGCCTCTTAGGAGCCTCTATAGACAGCCGCTGTCCATCTACTTTTGAAATAGTCCATTGTCATTAAAGACAAAAATATAATTTTCGGCTCAATTTTACGGTGGCTTAAGCCTGTTAAGCCCCCTTAAATCCACCACTGGCATGTGCATAATTAAGGTCAAGTCATAAAACGACGAGCGGCTTATTGAAAAGGAATATAATCGCCACGTGTCGTTTTATGACTTGACCTTAATCTGCACATGCGCAGCTGAAACCGCGAAAAAGCTTATTCATTTATTCATCATTTTTTTACTTACATTGGCATATTTATCAATTGCGTTAGGTAATAAGCGTTTAATTTGTCGTATGAATGGTATCTAATTACGGCATTAAAATGATTAAAGTCATAAAATAACATACGTTTAATTTGATCAAGATACAGGTTCAGTGTTAACCACTTGTAGCCATCAGACGATCTATGGCACAGCATTTCATCAGCACCGTTACCATCGAAGTCGCCAACGTACAGATGTGTATTGGGAAGATCACACAATGTTGTTTCATACTCCCAATTTGTCCCAGCAAATGAACCGTTGTCAGAAGCGAAAGCTATCTTATCACGCAAGTCGCTATTATAATGACATAGAATATCGTCACGATTATCGTAATTGAAATCTCCGATCAAAATCTGGCCGACCTTGCACCAGGGAATGTCAGCTTGCCAAGAGGTACCAGAGAACGTTCCAGTTGATGATGCATAGGATATCCATATTACACCGGTGTAATGATAGCAAAGTAGGTCAGCATGTTGATCCCCATTGAAGTCTCCAGTATTAAACTGGTTATGGCGTACACACCATTCAATCTCCAGTGACCAACTTGTTTTCGGAAAGCTACCATACTGACTGGCATACGTTATAATAATACTACCATTGTCGTTATGGCACAATAGATCACCTCTACCATCTCCATTAAAGTCGTCAATATACAATTGGCCATTAATACGAGAACAGTCATTATTTTGAAATTCCCAAATCGTACCTTGAAAAAAACCGCCACCAGGTACAGACAACTTGATCAAATGGTTATCATAAAGTTGGTCATAACACAACATATCAGACTGTTTGTCACCGTCAAAATCTCCGATGAATATTTTAGGTTCGGTCTGGGGACAAATTCGTATATCATACTGAAGAACATCGTTGAAGCCACCATCAACTCTGTAAAAACAATGGTATACCTGTAAATTTTTCTTTTAGTGCAATGCGTAAGAAAACTTTTTCCTCCGGTTCCTTGCAGCATATACGGTACTCGATTTGAGGCTAGTCATGACAAAACCAGGAAGTGGTAAATAAGCAAATACACAAATATAACAAATACAAATGAAATTGTTTGTATGTATTTTGTCCAATAACTTAGTTACAGATTTTGAAAGGTAATCCCTCATTTTATAGCTTTAAGGTAGAATATGGTTATAACAATAACTCAATTTTCAATTTCCCTACAACTTGGTCGTTTTGCCGTGACATGTCTCATATGGATTTAAAAGCAAACAAAAATTGTTATTTTTGACAAATGTGGTGTTTTTTCGCTTTATTCGCATTTTGATTCGTATTAGTTACCTTTCTTGAAATTCATGTCATGTTTAAGAATTCGTATGCATGAAAGAAGAACGATGTATGCGTGTGTCAAATACGAAAGAAGTGATATTAAATGTTCTTTTCGTTATCCAACGTACCGCTCTATTGAACGTCATTGGGTCATTCTTCGGTGTCTAATTTCATATCCCGCAATTTCACATTACACGTTACATTTTAGTGTGACGGAGATGACTTTTTCTATATTTTTTTTTAAAATGCTATGAAATATGAGAGATCGTGTATCTCTGTTATTTTTTTTTTTGTTGTTATTTTTTTTTTCTGTTTTTTTTTTGTTTGTTGTTTGTTGCTAAACGCCTTGTTCAGTGTTTACCATCACATGTGCAAATGTTAAAATATATTGTCAAAAAGATATTAGAATTCACTTCTAACTATATTAGTGAGATTTCACAGCTTTACGAAATACGAATACGAAAACGGATACGTCATACATTCTTGTAACATTTGAATAGAACACCTTAAATATCTGTCACAGTTGCTCAGTATTATACGACGATCAACAATTCATAGGCAGACAATTTTATACATTTTTTAACACATTTAGGAACTTTCAAAAATTCGAGTGTGACGTATCCGTTTTCGTTATCGTATTTCGTAAGTTTGCAAAACCTCGCTATTATCATCTCCATCACATGACTCGTCATGGAGATGACTTTTGAAGTTTTCATATGCTACAACACTGAAAATGCAATCAAGGTTCAATTAATCGTTAACATTGGCCTAATCTTCGCTCCCTAATGTTTTATATTGTTATTAGATATAATTATCGTATTGGTATTAAAAGAAAAGCACATTTGAATACTTTATTTCTAGGATTTTTATACCCTCAAAATTAGACACCGAAGAATGACCTCATTACGTAACACCAGGTTAGTTACTGCATTAGATGCATGCTTCATTCTTCATTAACAATTCAATCCACAGAGACGTTTTCTAATTAGAACAACGGGCAAGCCATGCTTCCAACCAAGACATACTATTGGCTACAGTCTCCGCAGCGGCAGGCAGACACCAATTCTAACTAGCAGGGGACAGTATTTGTACGCCCAGAAGGTTATCGTTGTGTGGAAAACGTGTTGCCTTCCATAGATATCGACGCGAGCTTAGTGAAACTACGCTTATAAGGTTCACATTTGTTTCACGTTGTTTTTGTAATAAACGGAAAATAAAGAAAATAAATTTTGTAGGAACGTTGAAAGAAATTGAATTGTTTTGTGTGCAAAAATATGTATGATTACTGTAAGACGTTCAAAATGGGTCCCAATATATATGGAAGTCGGCATGTATAATAACCTACCATATTATTAGAATGAACAACCGTTAGTTTTAAGATTTATTGTAATCGTTGTTCCCGTTATTAAATTGTTGTTAAGGCCTACCATTGCCATACATGCTTTCTCCATCAAAATCATCAACATTTAATATATCTCGTCATTCTCATTACGTGTACATTGTAGTTAGTTTAATCATTTTGATCTACATTTTAAAGAAATGTATGGTAATTTTGAATTACCCACGTATCCACGTATTTTATCCCATTAAATGCACATACAGAATTCGAATATCTATGCAATCTGATGGAAACTAGTCCATCACTGCGATAAAACTTGACAAATCCGTCTGATGGGGACGTACACGTAAAAGGCCTAGTCGTTGTAGCAGGCGACAGTGAATGATATACAAATAATGAATGTTTAGGAGTGCCTTGGAAAGAATATTTCATGAGGTAAAAGTAAAATAATCCATTAAACGAGTCGTAGCCGAGTTGAATGGATCATTTCATCTTGCACCGAATGAAATATTCTGTCAATATCCTTGTCATTTGACATTTTATGAATTTAGAATCAAGTGAGAAGGGACGTGATATCGCTAACGCCCGTGCTGTACAAAATTAATACAGTGCAGCTGAGCGCGGCGCGGTCATTGTCGCATACCATGCACGTTACAATATGCGAGCGTTTTCACGATTCATGACGTCACCATGAAATGGGCCAAATGATCGATAATGATCGACCAATCAGATTGTAGGAATCTATCTAGGTGTCATATAATCGAAGTTATTGAATTGGCAGAGACTATACGCAGAGCCGCTCTGTATACAAGCGTCCTCTTTGTCTTATACGCAGAGCGGCTCTGTATA
>JAOTQE010080346.1:0-15778 GCA_025631205.1 Nesometra sesokonis
CTGAAGGGGAGGGGGGTGCTCGAGGTCCAGAATTTCAAATTTCTCTCCTAATTTTAATGTTTTTTGCATCCGAAGGGGGTCTCAAGCACCTCAGCACCCCCTCCCCCCATAAATACGCCACTGCCGGGGGTTCTTAAATGTTATGGTAAGGCTGAGATATTCGTTTCATTTTAACTCAGTATAGGCATAATTATGGAACAAAATTGTAACGATTATGAACATATGTTCAATAATAAAAAGAAACTGTTACACAATCTGTGGATAGTTCAAGAAAAAAGATAACGAAGGTGAAATCAAACAACAAGACCTAATGTTAGGAATTTGCATAAATAATGCACTAATTGTGAGTGCATTTAAAGTAAAATTATAAAACTCTAAACTGCTTTGCAAAATGGATCAGTTTTTTTTAGATGGGATTTATTTGTGTTTATTAAACCGTATTATATTTGTATTTAATTTGTTTCCTATGAAAATTCTACATTTTCAAGTAAAGGACAGAATGAATTAATAGTTGTATTAATATTTACTTTATTCAAAAGTTGGATTATTATACCAAATATGGGAAACCGATCGCAAAATGAATTGACAGACCGACCGCCACGCGCACAGCGACAAAATAAGCAATGGGATTACTGGAACACATTACTAAGAAACTGCTTGCTAAATTTAAAACAAATTGGATTATTAGTACATCACCAAGTACCATAAGACTAATAGAAACCGACGCAAAACGACGGATTTACAGACCGACCGCATGAAAAACTATAAAATATAAAATGAACAGGGTACATTCTGTACCACGAAACTGTTGAATTTGAAATCAATAATTTGACTATTAAAACCAAATAGCATATTAGACGTAATTGAAACCGATGCAAAACGGACAGACGGACCAGGCGTAAAACCAACTAACAAATGGGATGACCGGAATATTCTACCAAGAAACTGTACGTTGAATTTCAAACTAATTTGACTATTAGAACTTGATGAAATGACATAGCAAACGTACGTAATGAGCCGACCAACCGACTGAAGTACATTATGCTTAAATATTGTCACCTGTAAATTACAAAAAAATAAACAAAATTTTGAAGAAACGTATATTATGATAATGGCACTGAAAATAAGCCATTCTATGGTTTCAATTGCGCATGTGCAAGATTAAGGTCAAATCATAACGTGACGCGCGGAAATTATATTTAATTTCTTTTCAATAAGCCGCCTGTCGTTTTATGAATGGGCCGGCCCTTAATCTTTCAATTGCGCAGTTAAAAACGTGAAACAGCTTCTATTTCATCTATTTCTAATTTCCAACATTATATGCTAAAAAAATAGAAGCAAAAAAAAATCCCATTGAAATGCTGGAAGGCATGTTGATATTTCAATTCTTAGTAATTTTTAAATACACACATTTTATTAACAGGTTTTTAACTTGGATGTTTCTTTAACAATTTAATTAATAATTAATGATGGTGCTTCTTGGTAATTCTCAAGTTATACTATATCATTAAACGCATCTAATAAAATAACGTTTGAAATTAAATAATGAACACATTACACCGGTGAGAGAGACTTTCGACTGAGGGTTAGATTGAAAGATAACACTGATCCGCTAAACTAATAAGTACTTCTGTGGACTGATTCTGATTACTATACATCCTAATGATAACTGTACTCGGGCCTGAATAACCACATCGGCAGCTTCCAGTTACACTGCAAGGGCCGAGTTGTTGGATCGTTTTCAACACATTTTTAATAGTTGGTAGATGTGCATTTATTTCCAAGTCTCAATGAACTTAAATTAAATTTAAAGATGCTTCGATATTTAGCGGGTATTATTTTTATTCTACACACAGGTAAGTCGATATTATTTGTCATTTATTAAAGTTATTGGAAATGCCCAACACCACAATTATCGTCGTCATCTATCATCAAAATTAATAAGCATGTCTTTTTTAATACACATTCCTCCATTTACATCTCAGTAAATATTTTACCCATGCTATCCCCTCATTTTCTTCTGCTTCTCTTTCATTTATTCTATTCTACAAGAAACTTCAATGGCCATCGTAGTTTGTTGCATTTTCGTCTTCTACAACATTTCGAAAGCTGTTCCTTACTGTTTTCATATTATATCCACTCCTTTCCGGTCTTTTGATGGCTGAATATTTTCTTCTTTTAACATTCTTATTCATTCTTGTAATTTTCTTCATTTTCGAAATCTTTAATTCCCTTCCATCGATCCTGCCATCATTAGCAGTCTTAAATTCTAGTCGTAATGCCATCATTAGTATTCTCTGAAAAGCAGGTCTGAAATTATAATTTTATTCATTACTTCAAATATGTGGCAGAGCCAATTCAATTAAATTAATTCAATCATTTCAATTAATTAATTCAAACATTTAAAATGTACCGTTTTGAGAACACTGCATTTGAAAATTGCTTTTCAGTATACATTAACTAATCGGGTGCCTAATCTGTGTCATTATAAATTAAATTAAAACAATAAATCATTATAATGTGAAGCTGTAGTCTACACTTTAAATGACATTCATTCATATCATTCATTGGATATAAGCATTTGAAGTATTTATGTATGAAAACACACTTTTGAGAAAATCGCACGATGTAAAAATAAACAAAAAGATTATAAATCTCAGAAAATCTGCATGGAGCACTTTCCTACATACAAAAACCTACCTAAAAACGTATATTGTAATGGAATATAAGTACCATAGTACTCATAATTGATTTCTCAAAACTCAAAAAATAAATTACTTTAGACATATTTTGGTGATTTTCTCAATTTGATCACCTTTGATGCGACTCATTTTGTAGTGTGACCTGACAGACATCCGAAAATTGTTATTGTAGTACGAAAGTTGAATGTTTAAACTGTATGTTTTTGAAATAAAATAAAATTTGAAAAATGACCATCTTTTTGTATTTCTGGCTATTATGGAAAAGTAGTTCTGAGACATATGCACCGTTGGACTTGGCTCTGCCACGTGTTCTTTTAACGCAATGGGTCTCTTCTTCTTTTATACCATCTCAGTACTTATTGCTCATTTTACCTTGCCCTAAATCTCAAGCTACAGCCCCCTTCCCATCACCCGGTTTACATAACTGTCTCCAATTCGCATGGTATCATCAGCATTAGCATTTTGAAAGCAGGGCATTGGAAGCAGGCCATCGAAGAGCTGGAATTAGCAAATATATATAATTGCATGTTTCTTTTCGATCCTTTCTTTTCTTTTCCTTATATTTCTTAAGAATGAGTGCAGTAAATGGTAAATTTTGCTATGTGATTTGTCCAATTTCTTTTTTTTTTCTACTTTTAAATAATGTATTATTGATTCTTTCTCTAAATATATGAAACCACCTTTACAAGAAGAACAACAAAACAATTATGTATTGTGGTCTTTTTGCTCGTGCAAATGTATGATTTATGTTTTGATATAGTTTCATTCGTTTAGGAAGTGCTTGGTAACGTCTGTTGGTCATCCCATGGTAACTGATCAGTCGATATGTCTGTCGGTCAGTTACTTTGAAAAAGGTTGCATCTTACAGAATTCTAGTTTAAGTTACAAAACGGCCTTGGTTGAATTTATATAAGTGATAATAAGGAACCTTTAAATTTTTAGTATTACTTTTTAGTCTGCATGGTTTTATCGTTTACCCGTCGAGAAGCTGTCATTCGTATACAATATTTTCAGTCATTGATGTTATACACAGACCTACTTAAGTTATATTGTATTAAATGTCAAAACAAATCACTGCATCAATCAATATAACATTGTTTTCTTTCTCGTTTTACAAGAAATGATGAAATCAAATATGCCCAATTTGTAAAATTTTTAATGGAGTTCAATACAATAAAACCATGCCATTAACCACCAATCTAACGTGACATAGACGTTGTAGATTTCATGGGAGGGTAATTGTTAGGCTATGCCTTTTCTTCCTTCTTGATCAAGGATGTTGGTCCATGTTTCAAATGAACCAACTGGGTTGGAGAGCGCCATCAACGGTCCGTTTAGTTATACTTCAGAAACTCCCAAAACGAGGTAAAAATGTTATAAACGATTACAATTGTCATGAAGAAAAAAAAAATTACAAAAAATACATACAGGTTGCTACATCAGAGGTGGCAGAATTACTGATTGATGCGGCAGAGGGCAGAGATGTTGCGAATTATTTGTCGAATTTTTACTTATAGATGCTCCAACAGAGCTTTCGAGTTGTTAATTTTATTTATTGTGTTCGTTTCTTTAGAAACTGATCTAGAACTTTTGGAAGGGACCGTAGTTCAACCATGGAGGATATAAATTAAGACTCCATGGTTCAACCCACTCGAAACACAAGGAAACAGCAATTAAGTTGGTTGTGGGAGTCGTAATCCCCACTCCCTTCGCCTATCAAAAATAAAAAGGGTCCTATAGATTATCCCAGTCGTACATAGCCCTTACAATGCAGAAGTGTAGGCCTTGCAGGTTTAAAACTCGTAAAAACTGCTCCATGACATCAATTTACCTGAAATTGGTTTAAAACTAGGACGGTCTATTTCAGACCCATCCATTTAAATTTCAATCGAAGTCTTTCAACATTACTATAGTGATTACGTACTTGAAATGCTGTGGTGAAATGCATCAGAGGGCATCCTAATTTAGAATCCCACCATCCCCCACCCCTCCCGCTTTCCTACGGAGGCTCGCGCCCACGGTGCTCCTATTTCGTATATTATATTTATAACTCCTTCCTTTAAAAAAAATCCTGGTTGCGTCCCTGGGAAGAATCACGGAAGAGAACATCCAACAGCCCAATCCTGAACTAAATGTTCTCTGAAGTTAATTGATTTCATTTCTTGCATTATTGAATTATTTGATGTCAAAAGAATCTCTTCTTTATATAAGAGACAATAGCAGTTTTAAAATCTGTGATATTGGAAATACCTTTCCAATACTGTCGCTAGAAAGCACACTAATTGCTTTGGGGTATGGCGAATAAACCAAATATTGATTCTCTTCTTTAAAAATAACAATTGAAAACACTAAATTAAAGTCAAGCAAAATCGGATCAAGGAAAACTCACGAAGAAGGAGCGTCAAACAACTTATTCCGGAACTAAATATTCTGTAAATTTAGTTATTTTCCCGGTTAATTGACGCCTTTTTAAAATTTAACATCTTACAAGAATTTACATTTTTGTTTCCGTGTACATGTTCACACACTAATTGTAAAATAAGTATTTATGAGTTTATATTAACTATAGTATTGTATATTGCTATAAACAATTTTACCACTCCGAAGTTCACTATATTTGCCTCGTATGTTTTTCTATATTGGCTACGGCCCTGCTTGTGAAATGAGAATTTTAGTTTTCACTCTGTATATAGGAGATAGGAGCAGTCTTTATTGGCACTTGCTTCTAACAGCTTAAAGGTTGTTTGGAATCAATTGCCAGTGAAGACTACTCCATATCTCCTATATACAGAGTGGATAATTATATGCATAAGGAATAGATTTAGTTTACTTTGTATTTCATAACCCCCACCCTCTCCTCTTAACTCAGTTTTTCTTTTATGTCTTTAAATGTTTTTAACTGGCAAATAAAGAAAAAAAAAACATTGATAACATTCCGTTAATGTGACATGGATGGGTCACATCACTTGATTGACAAATATTTGAAAGGAATACTGCAAGATGGCTACTGTGACAAGAAAGTAGCGCTTTACTTACTCGACAAAACCAAAGACAGGCCTGATCTTCCTTAGATCTTAGACCTATAACAGGCCTACTGCAATTTAGCGGTTGAGGGTAGGCATCAGCATACTAATAAAAAAATAAAAGTTCAATTTGAGTTCTTTATTTTTCTGTATATAGAACCCTTATAAGAACCTTCAAAGGCTCACATAAAAAAAAACTTTTTAGCTTCGTAAATTCTAGAAACTGGGTTTGCCATAGACTTTAGAAACCTTTTGGTTTACCAAATCTACGACGAGGATATTTCAATATCAATGGATCTTTTCTCCAAAGTTCCATATACAGGGAAAGTTACAAAGAACCCAAATTAAACCTTTAGAATATTCTTTATATTTATTTTTTTAGAGTGTTGAACCTTTAGTTTTTAGAGTTACACGTGGATTATTATAATAATCCATATGCGGTCTTCCAAAACCGCTGTCATGAACCAGCTGCTGAGTGCTTAGATTGTTTTTTTAAAATTTTTTTTTAATTCTTTTTATCATTTTCTTGTGAACACGATGATCACGTCTCTTTAAATTTGATCTATCTATTATCTATAAATCTATTTATCAATTTAAACCTGTATGTTTAGTTTTCAATACTCAAATGTATAATATGTCACATGCTATCATGTAGGCTAACACGTATTTTAAATAAACACTTGAGATATAACCATTTGATAATCACTTTGACCTTTCAGAAACAAGGAGGTTTCTAGACGATTTGATATGTCCAATATATAACGTCAAATAATCCTTATTAAATGACGACATAATATGTCAAAAAACATCGAAATTTTAATTGCACGATGGCCTTTGTTTCATTTTATGTATTATAATTTCTTATGTTAATGTATAGAGATTTTGTCTGATTCTTCTGAGTAAAATGTAGGCCTATGACTTAAACGTATAATAAAGAAAATTGCTGTACAACTAAGTACTCTCCCTGTCGTTGATACATTACTGTACTACAGCTTCCTATATCACAGATCCTATCAGGGTCTGTGACATTCATAAAAAATTATCTTTATAAAATTATTTAAACAATGTTTATCTATGTTTCCAGAAGCAAATTGGGACTTACAGTGCGCTATAACGACGTTTATACTATAGCCTACTACTAGACATTAGCAAATGTTTATGTTGCCAAAGGCACAACGTTTCTCTGACAGCTTTGGTCACTCGGTCTGATTTTATTTATGCAACTATTACTGTTACAGTATTTTCCGTAACTTGACCTTTTATTTTCTATAGTTTCTATGGGTAAATTTTAACATAATTTTATGTAATTCTTATAATTTTCAGGGAAATTATTGGGGATAATATCATGATAATATTATGTATTTTAGGAAAATAAAAAGGGAAATATGGATTTTTGTAAAGTCGATTTTCCAGATTTTAGGTCTGTCGGCAATATAACGTCTTTTAAAGTCTTAGAATTAGATAATAAATCATTTAATTACCGTTACGTGGCGTAACGCAGTATTAGTGAGGTTTTGCAGATTTACGAAATACGAATACGAAAACGGATACGTCATACATTCTTGTAACATTTGAATAGAACACCTTCAATATCTGTCACAGTTGGTCAGTATTTTACGACGATCATCAACAATTTATAGGTAGAAAATCTGATATATTTTTTAACACATTTAGAAACTTTCAAAATTTGGAGTGTGACGTATCCGTTTTCGTTTTCGTATTTTGTGAGTTTGCGAAACCTCGCTATTGTTTCTGATAATAACGACATCATAAGTAAGTCTATTTGTTTCTATGCAAACAACTGTGTGTTAATCTTTCTTCTCTATAGGATTATCGGATCAGATAGCAATACAAATGTATTTAACAATTTCAGTTCATTTTTTTCACATTCTTTGTTGGCCATTGAACTTACAGCATTGCCATCTCTAGGCAATCTTTGATTGTTATCGTCGTCGTATTAAAGTGATTTCCTGTAAAAGATACAGATACTTCATAACTCCCAATTTTATTTACTTGTTAATATTGCAGAGGCGGATTGATGGGTGTCAGGGGTTCTGACCTCCCCCACTTTCAGGTTTGACAAAATAGGCCTAGTTTTAAACGCCACAATTTTACAGGCATGATCCTGCAGAAACAGGTATCCGGGCAGAATGTGGTCAAATTAGCCCTTTTTTTTTCTTGAAAGATTCAAAACCCGGGACACATCAACCCTCGTCGTAAGCTTAAAATTCCTGGATCCGCCACTACTCAGTGTACTACTTAGTGAACATCGTCCATGATTACCGAGTCCGATTGGTTCAAAAATACTGCGTCATATTATTACGTGAAGCCATAATTAAATGAAGCCAATTTTGGTAAAGTCAGTCCCCGACGCAATCACACCAATTATTCTGTAGATAAAAAGCATACTTAATAGATTCAGACGTCCCAAGTCAAATTCCTGTAAGTTTTTCAGTAGGTCAGAATCAGTAGGCCTAAGTGTTTTCACAACTAGTATACTGGTTTTAACATGTCCTATAGTTGTAAAATGTTGGTAGAACATAGACATCTTTTGGACATTAACATTTAGGTAAAAAACACCCGTTTCCCTGGTGCCCTAGAGAAGCCCAGAAAGTCCTGGAGATTTAAGGCATTTCCGGAGACACAAGAGCTTTGTTGATTAATCAGACGAGTGTTTCTCGAGCGTAGTCATAGAAATTTGAAATTTGCATAGCAGATGATATTAATAGTATAAAAGCAAGAACTATACAGAACCGATTCATTCAATCACTGATCTTTTTGTATAGTTTTGGATCAGTAACCGTACTCTAATCTTAAATCGCCTTGTATAGGCGGTTTTATAATAGGAATACTAGCCCGGTTTTGTTGGCTAAATAAAGTGATGGCGTGCAGTGCACGAACAGTTGGTGACACTGACAAGCTACGGTACAGCTACTGTGTGCAGCTTTCCGCGTCTTATTGTCGGATCGACTTGTCTTGTTTTCACTCTGTGCAGCTCAGAAACCTACAAGCGTCCTGCCCTGTAATGTTTTATTGCTGCGAATTGTCGCGACGTGACATAAGCTCCCTACTACATCTGATCTTTCGTCTGCTCTGGAATTCATCTCGTAATGGACTGTTTGGTTTATGTGGACTTAGTCACTCATCTCCCGGATCACATTCAATAATATGCAATTTTTAGAAACATTGATTCTTGTAAAGGAGTTAGATTTTTTTTATTAGGCAATAACACAAATTTCAAATGAACATTCCGTTACACAGACTGTATAAAACAACAGTGATATGGGCTCAGCTGTGCTTTGATCTTAGCATATCCTTAACTATGGCAACAACAAAAACCAAGGATGAAGTACCATATTTGACAACATTTACGAAAACATTTTTTTTTTCAATAGCACCTTCGGGTATACTTAGCACTGGCAATCAGTCTTTAATGGGACTCATTTTATATCTAAGAAAGCAAATACCGTGGAACCCTTTATTTTTGCGACTCATTAATTTTAAACGTGAATCATCACGACGAGAGATCACCGTCGGAAATCGCCAAATGTTGTGATATTGAAATATATTGTTTTCTGCTACACTATAACAATACAGAAAATAGCATTTGGTAATTTATTTCGTCATTTTTGAAATGTTACATAAGAAACGCAAATATCAGTCTTAAAGGTGTATTATTGTAATGTAAGCACAATTTTATTAATGTACACTTTTGTTTTATAAAACAACAGTTATGCGGTGAACATTCAAATGTTTCTTGTTGCTTTAATGGGGAAATAAAAATCGAAATAAATGACACGTTGGAATCATCAGATTTCAGATGTTGTAACCATTAAATCGCAAAAATTAAGTAAATAATTTCGTTATTAATTGTGAAAATAATGGGACGCGAAAATAAAGGGTTTTACAGTACATACGCATGTTGTTTTATTGTTATTATCTAGGCTCATAAGAATATTGAAGAAATTAAGTACATAATTGTATTAAATCGATGCTATATATTTTACTCTGATTGGTGCACTGATCATTCCCCATTAGGCAATATCAATATGAACCTAAAGATACTACTACAGTAGTATATAATGATATACGACTTAGTAAAACCAACATTTAATGTCATTCATGAACAATGTCTTTAAAGAGATTTATATCAGGATGTTGTTTGCCATCTCTTATGTCGGTTTATGTTTCACCTGGCCAAGTTAGATTGTGAAATAATATAAACCAATATTAATTACAAATGTTTACGTTTTTCCTTATACAATGTGAGGTCTTACCACAAAATGAGTACCATTGTTGAAAATCAGAAACACCCAATAGAACACAATAAGCTAGATTTTAAATGACAATCGTTGGTAAATAGAACCAGAGGTATGAGATTTTGAGTTTTAATGTGTGGAAAATCACCTGAAAATAAACAATAACTATGAACAATGAAAACACTATCAATCTAATATAATCTGCATAGAGAATTCTTTCCAGCATCAACATTTTTTTTTTAAATGTCATTTACATTATATTATTATTAAAACAAAATATCTTAAAATATGACTTTTTTTTGTTGTTATCTCAGTTTGATTTCATCAACGGTGAACTCATTTCGTTTGATGGAGACCCCACATTACTTCGTGATATTTTAGCACAGTTTGATAATAAATATTACTAGACCTAGTAGAACTAATTTAACGACATTCCAAGATCCACATCTTTTCCAAGAAACATAAATTAGGTATTTTGCAAGGTTTTATTAATGAGGACACTAAAATGAACATTTCCACCAAAAAGCATGCACGATTATCAAACTTGAGATCAAGATTTCTAAAACCACACGTCACATGTATCATATTCCAAGGTGTATAATCTTATGTAGGCTAATCACACAATTTTTTTTCCCTGGAATCTGTTGTTAGGCTTAGACGTGGGCCTATTAAGTAACATAATTATAGATCATTTTCACGGGATTTCTACCAATTACTTCAAAAACGCCAAAACCGACCATCACTTTTGGAACGTTCGGTTTCTTTGGCTGGGTTTTCAAGACAGTTTTGTGAGGTCAAATTAATCTATACTGGTTTCATAAACTTGGATAGTTAAAAAAAAAACGAACGTCTGGTTTAACGTAAAATTGTCTTGGAGGTCGGTTTTGGGTGAGTTTGAATTAAGTTGTTTATGTATTAAGAAAAAAAATCGGTGATTACACAAAGTACAAACATCTGATGAATATAAAACTACGGAGAGTGAAATATCAAACTATAAATGTTTTGACTATTCGTATATTTTTTTTTCATTTTTACGAATGAAACGTTTCTCAAACATACACTGAACATTAAACAATTTCTAAACCAGATATAAAAACTATATATTTTACAATAACAAAATTATCAATTGCACCGATCATTTTTCATTTGTATAAAAGATATTTAAAAATGTATATGAATATAAGCTTTGCAAGCAACATGGCTCTATATAAAATTATAATATTAACGCATTTTACGTTATATACTTTTTGTTATTTGGTAACAATCTAATGAAGCACTGGAATGGTAATCAAATGGTTGAGTTTGAAAACCAAAATCACATTACAAATTCAACTCACACACATGGAAAAATCAGTCGAATTCACGTAAGAATGGGTAATTTGTATTAAGAGCCTATCATTTTTTATTTGACATTCCAAACACAATCCTTTCGCAATCAGCAATGTCCCAATCTTGTGAGTAGGCTATTACCCACTGTTGATTTAGAGCCCACATTGGAAAGAATTTTCTCTCATTATCTTACTGTTTAAAGTATTGTGAAATTTTATCAGTTAGGACAAAACTAACTGTTTTATCAATAGCAATTTTAACCCTGGAGGCGCCCTTTAAGTTGTGAAAAAGAACAGGGAGGAAAAGCAGGTTTAAATAGACGACTGTAACGCAAACGTGTTTACCACCAAGCCCAGAGCCACTCAATATGTTTTCAATATACACAATAAAATATACATTACTCTTTTTCTGTTTCGAAGTTCATTTAAAATCAAGAAAGGCTTTAGGGATGCAGTTTATCACGATCAATCAGTCTGTGCGACTTAACATCGAGATATTATCGATAAGGTTAACGACAATACCAAGCAATTTACGGTGTTGTTCAGATATGTGTGACATTACCAATCACTAAATCATGTCAATTCCTTAGTAAAGAAATCCAAAACATCATGCTAAATATATAGGCATGTATATATTCAACAATTATAAAACAAGGGTATTATAATAATGTTAAGTATTATTTCTACTATAGTGCACTTTCATACATTGTATGATATTCGTGCTCAATATCATGTGAGATACCGTATCAAACGTGCGCATGACATCATTGAGAATAATCTAGTTAAAATCGTTTAGTAAAGTATCGAACATGTGTTCGACATTTTAGAACATGTTTTCGACATTTTAACCCTGTGCACTACATTATAAAACACGTGTATAACTTTGTCAACTTTGTGTACCAGAATGTCGAACATGAATACAACATCGACGTGGAAATATTTTTGAACACGTGTATGACATTCCCAAGCGTGTGTACGGCATTACCAAGCATGTATACTACATTGTCAATCATGTGTACGACATTGCCAAGCATGTGTACGACATTACCAAGCATGTGTACGACATTGCCAAGCATGTGTACGACATTGCCAAGCATGTGTACGGTATTACCAAGCATGTGTACGACATTAACAATCATGTGTACGATATTACCAATCATGTGTACGACATTGCCAAGCATGTGTACGGCATTACCAAGCATGTGTACGACATTACCATGCATGTGTACGACATTACCAAGCATGTATAAGACATTACCAAGCACGTACCACATTGTCAATCATTAATACATCCATGTGTATTATGGCACACGACATTACCAAGCATGTGTACGACCTTGCCAATCATATTTTGTGCGGTGGGTTTTTTCGGGTATGGTCTAGTGTGTGTATGATATCTAGAAGCATGTAGACAATGTTGTCAAACATTCAACAACATTCCGTACATCATTGCTCGTGTGTAATGTCTACACCATGGTTGAGTGTGCAAAATTATCGAACATACGTATAATGGTTGTACGACATATTAAAACGTGTACAATCATTTATAAGGACGCGTGCAACATTGTCGAGCATGCTGTACTTGCTGAACATATGCGATCATGTGTTTGACATCGTCGAGCCTGTGCGCAACATTTCTCAGCACGTGTACGCCATTTTCGAGAATACGTCTAACATTTTACAAAATATCATACGTACAGCATTGCCAAACATGTGTACAACAATGTCGAACATGTGCACACCATTATCAAACATGTACGGCAGTGTCAATCATGTGCCAAACATTTGAAGCATGTGTACAACAGTTTTAAAAAGGTGTGCGACAATGTAGAGCATACCAAACACATTATAGTATGTGTATGGCATGTCTAAGATGAGTAATGTCGAAAATGTGTACATTTTATATCACGTGTACTATATTATTAAGTGTGTGCGTATACAACATCGTCGGGAATGTGTATAACATTGTAAAACATGGGTAACAATATTTTCAAAGTTGTACAATTCTGTGGAGTATATGTGCAACATTTTTCAGCATATGTTCAAATGTTTTCAAAATCATGGGAATGATTACATTGCCAGATATTTCAGTGTTCAAGGTTGTTAATGGACGAAATATAAATACTATGATAAAATAGCTATTAAATGTGCATACGACATTCACATTCGCATGCATATCATGTACTGGTGTGTGCTTGTTGTACGGTGGAAAGTACCAGTAATTAGTTTTTTCAGCAACAGCTACAAACTCAAATTCTACAAGCTTGTTTGCGTACTTAATCGGCCACCTCACCAGGCTTATTCCTTTTCCACATTTTCCCAGAACTCTGTTGATATCCATCTATGTGATGTCATTGTGCATAGACCAGTGCAAAATTCAACAATTTGATACGATGTGACTCTTTGAGGACAGAACGAAGTTGTTTACTATAGGATGCGAATATATACTGCTGCTCTTTAATTTAGCTAAAATATATTTTATAAATAAATACTTCGCACTGCTTTAGTAATGTCAAGAAGAACTAAATATGCATTGTTAGTCCATGTCTAAGGAACTCATCCACCACTCTCTGGGAATGCCGCACCTTTCGTGTAAGAGTCTCAATAAGTAAATCCCTCTTGTTAGCCATCGCTATGTCTATGATGAACTGGTGTATACTCTCCAAGCCTCTGAATCCCATGTTTACCTCATAACCTGAAACCAGAAATAAAATTGTTTAATTAGTTTAATTTGCATCGGTGACATATTAGTTTTAGTAGTGTTAAACCGTCTTAATGCTTCGATTTATCTCTCGGTCATATTACGTTTTTAATTTGATTTGTTTGGTTTTACATTTGGCATTTAGTAGTTTCTCAGGAAAGTATAGTCATTCATGTATTATGTTAGTCAGTCTATCGGGCGGCAGAGGCGGATCCAGGATTGTGGGTTGGTTATGGGGATTGAGTTGTAGGATGACTTTATTTTAACAGGAAAAATACCCCTCATTTCAGCTAATATACCTTGTTTTGTGTGCTGTGGTTCCCATATAGCCCCATCGCAATTTAAAACTAAGGCTTAACTTAAAACAAAGCGAGTACTGTAATCAATAATGCACATAGATGTATTATTTACGGCTAGATGGTGAACTTCCACAGAATAGATAGCCCCAAGTGCAGTTCCATGTAATCGCCCACTATTCTGGAATCCCAACCAATCAAATCGCGTTATGTTCTAATCCTGTTGCTATGTCGAAATTGCGCACGCGCAATCTTTCATAGAAGTTTCAAATTTATCAATAAATGATGGTAAATTTAATCAACATGTAAAGACATTGACAACATAGAATATGTCTGACATATGTAAATAATTTGAATGACAAAACAATGTTAAAATACAATAATTATAAAACAGTTATTATTATTTAACTTTCATGTTTGTGGCAAAGGCTGAAGAAATCAAAATAGTAGGCGCCTACATGGGACTAAAATTCTACAGTGTAAAGTTCACCATCGAGCCGTAATAATAAATCTATGGTAATGCATCGATGCTGCACGTCAGGAACACTAAGTTTTGGTGATTGGAAACACGTAGTAGCCAATTTTTCACTGGTAAGGCTAACCACCTTTTAAATAATAAAATGCCGCCACAAAAAAAAAAAAAAAAAACACAAATAAACGGTGAAAGGTGAATGGCTTAATGGTAGAAAAACGGGAAAACATGGTGACGGGAACTCTTACCGATGGAATGCAAAATACAGAGACAACCAAGAGGAGGGTTGGAAAAAAGTGAAGAGGCAACATTAAAAAATTAAGTATATCATATACAAGAAAACAAAGTCTGAAAATCCTGAAAATTGATCGATAGCAAGAATTAAATCTGAACATAGTTACGGAGGTCTTTGCAACATAATAAAGAAATGATATAAGCAGGGCCAGAATCAAAAGGAGGGAAAGTAGAAACCTGAAGAGGTGACATACGCAAGTGCTCGAGTGTAGTAGTATCCTGTATAAAGCAAGCAGGAAATCTGAACATCGTGAAAGATACATAACTCAGAATGGTGGCCAGCCTTCAACTGAATATTGGAAACGAATAGTAAAATAATTAAATGTTCAGATTTCCTCCTGGTTTTTATGCCCGTTAGTTATTGTAGAATGGACTTCAATAATGAAAATACTATATAGAATAATATGAATTATTTAAATAATGTGCTTCTGCAACATGACAGATACCGCGAGTAGTTGCGGAAACTCGCCAGTAGTGAGGTTTCGCAAATTTACAAAATACGAAAACGAAAACGGACACGTCACACTTCCATTTTTCGAAGTTGCTAAATTTGTTTAAAAATATAAATATTTTTTAACAAAAAAAAATAAATATAAATTTTCCACCTACGAATAGTTGATGATCAACCTAAAATATTCACCAACTGTGACAGATATTCAAGGTGTTCTATTCAAACGTTACAAGAATTTATGACGTATCCGTT
>JAOTQE010080357.1:0-40415 GCA_025631205.1 Nesometra sesokonis
CAAAATTCAAATTTTCGGTCGTTTAATTGACAAAAATAAATCTCACTATTTTTGGATCTCCAAACTTGGGAGCTCTGCACTACAGGACCACTCCTGCTACCATGTAAAAATCCCTTCCCCACAAGGAAATTCCTACGTTGTTAAAGAATGTAAAAAAAAAGATAATTTTAAAATCTTTTCCACATAAATGTCTCAATTTCTACAATTACAATCTAATAGTAAGTTTGTGATTGTCACTTACAGGACCAAACCTGTGTCATACTTTCTAGCCTCTTATTCAGAGGCTTAGGCAGTGATGTTGGTAGGTCGCAGAAAGAATATACAGTGGCCAGGTTAAATTCTGAGGCCTCATGATTTAAAGGTAAGGATTTTAACATCTAAGCTACAGTGCCACTGCTATATCATAGTAAATTGACTTTGCAATAAGTAAATGTTTACATATTAACAAGGGCTCCCAAGTCTCTACGATTAGCCTGGAATCTCCAGGAATTTTAAGTCATCTTCCGGGCTCCAGGAAATACACAAGTTTCTATAAGAATTTGAATTTTTTATGATTACTTCCAAGATTTTTGATAATTAGCAATACAAACAAATTTGTAGTATTTTGCATTTATTTAGGCACTAAGTGATATTTGAAGGTTCATCTGTCAATAATTGTACCAAATATAATAATAAACACCTTTTCATTTGTAATAATTATTTAAGCATTATTATTGTTTATTATAATTTCACCTTTAGATGCCCATATAGTACCCTAAAACAGTTATGAATGCTGGCTGACAACAAGATTTCTGGTTTTCCAACTTGGGAACTTTATTAAACATCAGATTGTTTTCATGACAAAGTTTTTAACAAATGTGGGCCAATTTGCGTGGTGTTCAATGAATGTGTTGATTATGAGATACAGTCAGCCTACACAGGATGAATGTGGGTGCAATATAGGCTGCAAAGAAACTAGTCTAGATATTTCAACATAATGATATGCAAATGGCCAACAAGCTACTGGCCAGTCGCAGATCTAGGTCGCTGGAGGTTCTAGTACTATTAGTAACTTTAAAGTAATTAGTAAGTGAGCCTAGGCAGCTAATAACAGCCAATGTGATTACAACATAAGCCACCGCCACAATTCTTAGCCTAGACATTGAACTTTTAAATTAAATTGCATTATATTTATATCCATCATTGTTTACAAAATGATCCGTCAAGGTCTACGTATGTCATATCATGGAGAACGATGGCTCCATGCATGTTGCGATGCACCCCCTCACATAACATGTTAGTGTGATTTCAATTCTAGAGGAAGCTCATATACGTCAAGGAAATATATCTCTGGCAGGCAATGTGGACTGGAAGGAAATAATTTGAAATTAAACAGCTGAGTCTATAAATTACTTTGCTAATTTCAAACTAAGTTTGTAATAGTTGGTGCATGTCATTTTTTTTATAGTTGTATATAATAATGTAGAAGCCTACCCACACCATTGCAAGAAACATAATTTAAGCAAGAGAATCTATTGTCTGATTGAAGACCCCTAGCTAAACAAATTGATTTAAAACAAAATTAAGTTTGCCATAGATCCAAATTTGTAATAGTTGATGCTTTAACTGTTATATTGTATAACAGTAGCACTGTTCCTTGTACACCATTTCTAGAAATTCAAAATAAGCTAAATTTACAAGTGTATCAAAGGGATTACAAACCAAATTGCCTATCTGCAGACTGAGAAATAAAGATAAATATACATTTTAAAGTAAAAATTAGCTAGACGTAACCTTCTGCTACTTGTTCTTGTATTCTCTTATCTACTTCCAATCATTCTATTCTTTATATTCCACCATGACCTTTGAAGACCTGTGGTAAAAGGTTCTTCATGATGGTGGTCCTAAGCTTTGTTCTTTCTGTTACTGTCCATGTCCGAGTCTTCTTCACTGTCTATTGGCTCAAAACCCATATAATATAATTAACCTAACTATAATTATAATCACACTTATTATAATTATTAACTACTTTACCTCTTTGTTCATATTTCTCTTATTTTATTTCTGTTTTGGTCTCTTCAAAATAAATTTGTGAAAGAACATAGAGACTTTGTATTAGGCCTATGCACTCTATAAATAACCAACAATACCAATGAAAATTGTAGTCCTCTTTTCAAATGTTAATCTTACCATTTTCTGTTTTATGGTAACACTTGATAGTACACCAGTTGGGTAGTTAAAGCATGGTTAAAGGATTGCTTTAAGTTCTAGGTTATGTATTTTATGTGTTTTTATTGTGTATTCTTAGAAGAATAAATAAAATGAAATGGAAATCAAAAAGCATGGAATTAAAACTATTTGTTTTAATGTAGATCCAGCATTTTTCCTTGACATGGGCATTATTCAATAAAATTTCAATTGAATTCAATCTTTTATTTTGGAAAAAAGACATTTCCATAGTAATAAAATACAAATGTAAAAAGGGCACTTAATAAATGTATAATAACAAATCAACTATCTCGGAAAACTGTTCCATCTTGCAAACAGTTTAGAAATTCTTAGAATTTATATGTTTGTGAGCCAAATATTAATTTCAAATCAAATATTATGTATTCCTAGTCTATAGAAGTCCCTAAGCAGCTGGATTGGAGGAACATCTGAAGGGTAATTGACAGTGATGGCTACCAGTGGACCTTAACCCTCCCAGGTCCCATGTAAGAGTTAATTAAGGGGCTCCGAGTGATTCAAGCTGACATATTCACGTTCCTGGATGACTCCCGGATCTTAAACTTGGTTCACATTATATAAGTCATAACTTCCATTGAATTTATAGTTTATATACGGTATAATTACATTAATCATTTAATATAGCCCCCTTGGAATGAAATCATTAACAAAAGCAATGTACATTAAAACTGCAGCCCAAAAACCTGTTGAAACAAGAAGAATTTTAATTTTCGCTTAAAGAACTAAAAGTTAGTTGGAGTTCAAATTGACTGAAGATTACACCACAACAATGGTATAATATTTAAAACATTTTAATATCAAAAGAAATGGGATAAAGAGACACTTGAATTTGAATTTTCCAGAAATATATACAGCAGGAGAACACAGAGTGATGGTTGAATTATTTTGAAAGGAATTCTAGGTCTTTTTTTACTGTCCGCTGTGGCTATTTTGAACCATAGTTGGGGAGGCTGCATAGACTATAGAAATATGTACATTTTCTAGATGACTTTATCAATTTGTGACAGTTGAAAAATAAATTGTATTTATCAAAAATTTTGGGATATGAAGGTAAAGAAAAAACAAACCCTCTACCTAGATTTTGAAGATTTTGAATTGGTTAGGCTAGTGCAAAACATAAAGATTTTTAAGGCCTAGGCATTGATTCTATTTTAAAGCTAAATGAACTCATAGTGTCATGAAAGGCTATTAAAAATCAATTAAATAACTGTTAGGTTGTATAAAAGAAATTTGGGACTGGTCATTGTGGAGTATACAGTACAGGGCCATTGGGAATTTAATGGACACAGACAGAAAACTAGACCTTAACCTATTTTAAACCATGTAAGTGGTAATGAAGGAGTGATTGATTCGTCCTAACTGTGTCAAACACCAGAGTCCAGTGTAGACAGGCATCAATTTAGCCTAATTATTAGGTGATGGTTTTGATGTGTCCAGGCGGACTTTGCATGTCCAAAATGGCGTCATTAAGAACTTTTTGAAATTGGGGGAGCTTAGACAAATTTTACTCAGGATTTATGGGTCAAGTTTTAACACATTTGAAGCCAACTTACAGTAGGCCTATTTAATCTACTTTGAATGGCATTGCAGACATGATTCTATAGAAAAGTATATACTTAATAGACAATTAGAATAAATTATAAATTCAATGCAAAACAAGGCTGGAGTGTGATGTTATCAATAAGAACAAGCAACATTACTGACTTTAAAATTTGGTGAAAAAAAGTTTTGCAACTGAGGAATCAAATTGAACCTTTTCAAAAACTCTACTTACAGCATAGTATAATTATGTTAACTTATCACTGTATAAAAATGCTAATTCAGCCACAGTGTTTCAAATTAAGAATGAAATTACTTAATAATAGCGCAGTGACACTACTAATACACCGCCCAAATGAATATAATTACCGTTTAGCCATTTTGAGTTGAGTTGAGCAGTCCTCAGCTGGGGTGATGGTCCCATGGTACGGTACACAACTGGGTCACGGGCCATAAAGTCCATGACAGTTCCACTGTAAAGGTCCCCTGTGCTTGTGAGAAGTGCGGTGGCATTGTGATGTGGGTTGTAAGGACACTTGGCAATGCCGTCCATTGTTCTGCTAACTTCAGTAAGGTTAGAAATCTGTAGTAGTTAATAATAAATTAATTATGTTTGATGTTCTGCGAAATTATTGCATACCAAATGGTACAAAATCATTAATGAACCATTAAATTTGGATTTAACTTCATTATTCTTATAAACTTTTACTCCCTACCACTCCACCTATACTCCCCATTAATTATTGTTACTAAAAACATCATCATCATCATAATATATGGAATTTATATAGTGCTTATTACAAAGCAAGCACTTGCACTATGTTATGAGATAGGACTTCTCGGTTTGTTTTGGTTCTTGTACCCACGACGGCGAGTTTTCGTGACGTCACAGGCCATCGCTAATTCGGTGTATTGCTGTGCCAACTGCTTCCACAAGCCACCTACAGTCAACTCCCCCAAAACTTTCAACCGTTCAGGTCATCAATTTTGTTTGGTTTTCAAGACAGTTCAGTATAGAGTAAGGCTTACCAATGTTTACATTGGTTTCACATCTGGTTGACCTTAAAGGGCAGGTTCACCCAAAACAATTACTGTTCATTTATGTTTTGGAAATCATAAAAAGTATATTCAGTCCTATTTTGGAAATTTTTATGATTTTTTCCCCTTGAGTATCATGAATTAAAAAAAAATAATTGCTAGAATTTATCCCTATTCCTTAACACACAAAATAGCAAAGTGGGTAATTTGTTAATATCAAATAAAAATGGCTACCTTTCACTATATAAAAACATCAGAAATGAACAATATTATTAGTTAAACCACACAAGAATAATATTTTTCTATATAGTTTTAGAATGACCATTGATTTTTCACAATATATTTAAAATACCCCTCATTCAGACAATTTATATGTAAAAAAGGATTCTATCTAGCAATTTTTGTCTATTTCACCAATAATTATGATAGGTAAAATGAATCGTAAAAATTCAGAAACAGGGCTGAATATACTTTTTATGATAAACTAAAACAAGGAAGATAACTTTTTTGGGTGAACCTGCACTTTAAAGAATGTCCGGTTTAGCCTGAAATTCATTTTCCAGAGACTCGGTTTTGGAAGAGTTTACTGTATAACATCATCGTTGTCAGTGATAAAAATCATGGATATTGTCATTATCATCAGTTATCATTACTAATCATTATCATCATTACCACGAAAATATTTAATTATTATTGGTGGATCCAGAAATTAATTGATCAACACTGATGAAATAATATCCACCCCGATTGAATAAATTTTGACATTTCTAAATACCTAAAATTACACAATTTGTGTTTTAAGGTGATTTCTTAAATCTGTAACTAATATATTTTACAGTATATGTATGTACTTTGATTTTGACTTTAAATCTGTCCTCTCCACCACCTCTCTTCATTAAACTTCCTCTAATCGTAAGTCTTAGTTTTATTGTATTATTAATATTTTTATTAATATTAATATTATTTTTACTCACTTTCCTCCAAGTACACTGAGGTGAGAATGCATAGGTACCACAGGTAAAAACATCATCATCCTTTGGCAGTAAAACTCTGATATAGTTACAGCAATTTTCCTAAAAGAAAAACATTGACTTAGAAAAACAAATACTGTAGGAAATAATTGAAATTCATATCATAACAAATTTACAGGAAAGGAAACATTTATCGGTTAAGATTCTATTGTTGATTGAAAGAAGTTGTCATAATATCAGATGCTATTAATTTTTTATAGCATTGATTGACGTAGATAATGAAAATCACTCACAAAATATGCAACCCTACAAAAATGCTATTATAACTGATTATCACAACAAATTTAGAGAAAAGGAAAATATTAAGGTATAGATACAATAGTTTATTTGTATATTAAAGGAAGTTATCTAATTTCTAACTGCCTTATTGACATGTTGCATTCCAAAACTGATATATTAAAGGGAATAAAATGCACTTTAAAATGATTTAATGTCATATACATGCCAAATACTATAACATTACACATTATCTACAAATTCTACTTGATTGTTTAGGCGGCAATAGCAACTTAAGAATTGCTAAAGTGTAATAGCCTTAAGTAGACAGATAAAGTCACTCAAGTGAAGAGATGTAAACTCTACAATTTAGATCGTTTATTACTTAATTAGGCCTAGTGATGAAGTAGGTTTATCGCATTCATAATCATACTTGGAGCCTTCTAGCCACACTTGCAATAACATAGGCTTAAATCATATGATAAACATCTATCTAGAATAATAGGGAGTAAACTTTGGAATGGATACAGGCTTTAACACTGGAGTAGTTTCTCGGTCATGAACTGAAGGTTGGAGACGAATATTAGGAGGTTGACGGCAGTTGAGGCATAGAAAATTAAAGAAATCATTCCATGACATATGCAGGACTTTGGAGTAGGAAGGTGAGGTGTGAGAGCTCAAGTCACCTCACCACTACCATGGTTAGAGCTGAGGTGAATAATGTAGACAATAACACCCTCTAGGTTCCTAAAAATTAATTTTACTTAAATTACAATACAATACAATTACTTTTTTCCTAATATAGTTTTAAATTAGTACAATACAGTCTTCACTATTATAGGCTTACTATTTTATACCGGCCAACTCTCACGCATTAAAAATCAGATAAAAATGGGAAAGAATCTGGCCCAATACTGGTGGCAGGGACTGTCTCACGCATTGGAGCAAAAAAAGTTGGCAGGCATACTATTTATTCTTGCTATTCACAAAGATAGAAACAATGACAATAATGACAAACATGAGAAAGTGTTGAAGACGATAATGCCGTTAAACTTGAATTTTAAAAGTATTGTACATGATTAACATTTTATTAAGTAATAAATAATATTGTTATTGTACTGTCATATAATATCTCACATGGATGATTTTCAACCATCACAATATTTTCTATAATGTATTTTAATATGAAAACTATAAAAAATTGGGTTTGATGGGATTCACACAGAGGTCCCAAACAGTAAAAACAGAATTCCTGGAGATTTGCTTGTGGTCATCCTACCACTGTTTGTAATGTCTACCCTTCCTAAAATGTGTGTACAAATAACCTTAAAAGCTCAACGTCTTGCCTGTTATTAGTTTCTAACATGTATTGTCACTGCTAAAGTGTGCCATCTCTGTTCCCCAAAACATTACTGAACTAAATTTTCTTACTTTCAACCAACATATTGAAATAAATAGGCCAATTTTATGCTCTGATTGTGAAACTTTTACAAAACCTGGTGAATTTCCTGGAGAAAACTAAATTCCGGGAGAAAATCTGATAATTCCGGGAGCCCGGGAGAAGATCCAAAATTCCTGGAGACTCCAGGACAATCCTGGAGACTTGGGAGCTCTGTTCACAACATGATCACACGTATGGTAAGTCAGGGATGTAGCTAGAAAAATCCAAGGGTGGGTCTGCAACAATGTATGGATAGGTGGCATGATGACTAAAAACAGTATTTTTATCTTTTTCAAAAGCTTAGGATGGGTGGCAGGTTAAAATTAGGCAGGGTGGAAGGTCTTCAAATAAGCTTTTGGGTGGATGGAACATTTTTAGGGTGGGCAGTCCCGCCCACCTCTGCCCTGCATAATTACATCCCTGGTAAGTACAATCAATATAAAGCACCTCCATTTTGTTGAATTGTTATGCTATATTTAGTGTCACATTTAGTTTCAACTAAATATATAAAAAAATTCTTTTTCCCCCTGGCTCCCACCCCTTCTTCCACACATTCATAATTCAATGAGGGAGGATAACAAGGTAATTTTTGCACCATATTCCTTTACACTACACTGTTCATTTTTTAGTTTTATTTGGTGCTTGAAAACATGAAAAAAGGCCAATTATCACTTTACACTTCAGCTAAACCTGAGTAAGGTTGTTGTATCAGATATAATTAGCAGGAATTCCTTGAGAAGCGGACAATTATAGAAGTTGTCTAGAATGTTGAGTTATTGTAAATCGTCCCGCAGGCATTCCGCGTTAATTAGTGCTGAAATCCTACAGGACATACAGACAGTGTTTTCGCACCTTTAAAGTGGATAATATTCACTTCGATGATCTAACAAGGCCTTCATAAATGAATAGCGAGAGAAACATCAAACAAAAAAACCAACATCGTCCCCTACAGCATCACACATTCAAGGACATTTACCAACTAAAATGGAACATGATTTTATCCACAATTCCTGAATTGTGGATTTTGACACTAATGACTTTTTTTTTAGATACTGAGTTTTCTCAACTGTGACGTAGGATGTATTACAATCAACACAGGAATGATTGCATAACATTTTGCGAAGTATTCTCAACTGGTCCAAGTATATGATGCATTTTATTAGACAAGTTCACCCTTTCTAGTCTATTTTTCCTGCCTCCCAACCACCAAAAGATGTTGTTGTTGTGTAGCATTGTATTCAAAAAGTTGAATACAAAATTGTGAAACCCATTTACCTGATGACAAGAGGACTTAAGTAAACGCAAGGTACACTAAAATTTAACTTTCATTGGGTCGCAAGCAGGGCTCTCTCTAGTTTGAGGAGAGAAGAGGCGTTAAACACATCCACTCCCCCTGAAACCCACACACATTGAGTAAGGTGCTCACAAATGAGACCGTCTCCGTTGCCAAACAGACAGTAACTACATTCCTCTGAGAGGTAAAAACATTTCAGCTTGGAACACCAAAGTGAGTGGAAGGCAGTTCCAATCCATCTCCCCGACACCCTTCTATGGGGTCCAGACCAAAAGATATAATACTATATAAATTTTTAAATATACTTTGTGGTACACCACATGTGTAGTCATGAAAATAGAAGTGTCGAGCTTATTGATGTTTTGATTAATATACTTCGATCATCCTCAGGACTGAGGATGATCAACATACTGTATATTTATTGAATTTTGAGAAGCTTTAATTTTATATTTATTGATCTCACCATGAAACTCTCAAACAGTAAATTATATAAAATAAATAAGCTCATTTCTATATCACAAACACCACCAAATAACCAACTATTTTTTAAAGCATTTTTTATATAATAATAAAAGAAGTCGGATGAAAAGAAAGATACAGTAGTATACTATATAATGTACTTTCAAATATAAATGATAAAAATATTGATTTTAATAATTAAAGGTAACAATTTTAAATCAAAATATTAAAAAATGAAATGTGCAAAATCATAGGCCTACATGAATTAAATAACTAAATCATGTTATCATCATAAATACTAACTGATTTAATTTATAAGTCATAATATTAAAATTATATACAATTTACATTCTAAAGTACAAGTGAATTAAAGCTATATTTACAATTTTAAATTAAGGTCAGTCAATAAACACTTTTTGAATAGAAAAAATATAAATTTCAAACAATATTGTCAATGACTAACACTAAAAAGGGAAAATATAAATAAAAATTAGGTCAATTGACTAATTAGACATGGAGACAAGTCTACCCCAATTTAATGAATTAAATTTGAACTGAATATCCACACATCAAGGATACAAAATTCAATTTAATATCATAAATTCTGAAAAATTATTGGATTATTGATAGGGTCAAATTAACAATATATGAATTCAAAATATATCTCGTAAGTTATTATAGAACAGAAAAAAAAATAACTGTTGCATCCAAATTGATACATTGTACAGTATGTTAATTTAATTTTTTTATTTTATATATTTAAAAGTAGTTACAAAAAATCTAGTTTAGTAGTAATTTGTCTCTGCATTTTATTTGAAAATGAAGATTACATGTGGTTACATTTAGATTTATAAAATATAAAGATTTTTTAATAAAAACAATAAAAGAATCATAAAACAAAATTATTAATTAAGTTACCATTTAGAAATATGCTGAACTTTTTTCTTATGATATTTTTTTATGTTGTTTTTTTAAACACTCAATGTACTTGTATGTATAAGGTAGGCCTAAATGATAATATCCACATTATTCAGGGATGAAGAAAAATCCAAGTGTGGGCAGCAACAACGTAAGGGTGGATCGTAAAGTTATTAAAAACAGTATTTCTACATTTTTGAAAGGCTAGGGTGGGTGTCAGTTTGAAATTAGACTAGGTAGAAGGTCTCAAAATAAGCTTTAGAGGAGGTGGGACATTTCTATGGTCGGCAGCCCTGCCCACCTCCGCCCAGCATAATTACATCCCTGAGTATTCCTTAATTTTTATTATGATGGATGAGATATCTTCAAGTATAGAATATTAGCATTTTACACTCTAAAAATTTTATGAATAAATGATGCAAGTCTTTGGGAGTGCCATTTAGACAAGATAGGTTAACAGATCAAATACCTGCAAGAATGTAAACCATGATCTTAAGCGGGTATAATTCATGACATATCTTGGCAACGGACCACAAAAAGACATAGAATCCTGTCAAAGACTAAACCTTTAATCAACACAGCACAAATCTGCACAAACACTGTGGTAAGAGAAATGCTTCAAGTCATTGTACAAATTTTGCGTAATGTGTTGATGTTAAAGTACCCCCAACCGCTCCATCAAACAAGCCCTCGAAACACCCATCGAGAATGTAAATACTGCAAATGTATCGCCGCTGAGTTTGATCTGATGCCGACAGAGAAAGTTATCATCTTCACCGTGATGTTATCTTCAATATGTCAGTCGAACGACAACAACCACCGCCAGACGTAATTAGACAAGATTTTTGATGTGAGACAAAACGTGTCAAAAAGTGTTTAACTGCGCAGATAATCCGATTAATTAAAGGCTCCTTGAAGTGTTTCGACAAACGTTAATTCGCCCTATATTAATTTTGATGTTGGTTTTGAGAGAATTTTGATGCCAATCAAAGTATTTGAAAAATAGATCAAAGAAAGCTGTTTGCTATCCAATTGGAAAATTATGGTTTGGCTATAAATATGAAATTTAAAAATTTAATTAAATGATTAAGAACACATTTGAGATACAATCTCATCTTTACCTAAATTGTTTTGTTTTCCAACTACACACATTATATGTGTCTGGATCAAAACTTTTGTGCAATATTTTACAAGATTTGGTTTGGTTCAACATATTTGTCTTCATTCTATATATTTTTTTCTATTTATACAGAACTCTTCCATTCACTTTTTTATTTTTAATCCAATCAAGCCTTTTTCAACTTTACCCTATGCATCCTTCTGTAAAATAGTTTTGGACATCTCCACTAGGCACTAATAGTCGTGGAATATAATATTCTTTTAAAATAGGATGTCATATTTCAACTTACTTTTGATTCTCCTTTGCTTGCACACTTTAATTGTGTTAGTGGATCTGGCTGCCATTCCACAGTCTATACAAAATAAAATGATTAATTTTAATATAAAAAGATAATTACAGTCAGCATTCTCATGTAAAAACATTTCATTTACCAACACCTTTTTCAGCCAGAGATTTTATAAAATTATGGGCTGAATACAGAGTCATACACCAAACATTCAAAATGATATTTATTTTACATTTTTCTAGCTTATTCCGAAGGCAAATTTTAACAAAATAACAAGGTATACATATTATCATAAGTTCTACAAGTCTTTTTTTAGTATAGTTTTATCAAATCGTCTCATTTACAAACTCTTTCATTAAAATACAGTTTCTAAACTAATGGTTTTGTAATGAAAAAAAATCAATGATTGAGGGCAGTATAAAACATAAATCATGTTTAATATTAGTTGTTTTGTAATTGAAATTACATTTTTAAATGTATTGGCACAAAAAACATAAAAATCAGAGTATTTACAAGCTAATTTTTGGTCCCCACTCACCCTGCCAACCAATTTTAACTGACAACATACCATAACCAAAATAATACTAATGAGTTATAAGGATATTCAAGTACATGAAAATCTGGACATAAGTTATAAAATATAGTGGTCAATAGAAATTTGTTTGGTTGTCTCAGAATACTGAGAAAACAAAAGATTTTTTATCCTATTTAGTATTGGAATTTTATTTTATTATTTTGTACGTGAAGTTGACAATATAAGGTCCAATCAGGTCAAAGATCAAAAAAGACAATGGTCAGCAGAAAGCCAGTTTAAACAAATTTAAGGGCCCTTAAAAACTCTTGAAAATATAATGAGTGGTTGGTAAACAAATGCCCTCAGTGTTAAAAGATCCTCAATCACTAAAATCTAGAAGATTTGTGATTGCGGTTTACCAACAAGTATTTTCATTAGCACTTCAACATACAAATTTTGCAACTCATAAGTGATAATAAAAATATAGTGTTATAGCAAGGTTTGTAACTAAAATAAAACATCAATCAAATAGGAACACAACACAAAACAAGATATCATTGTATGCACCACTCGCTTGCATTTATATGACATTTTAAATATTGTAAATTAATTTTGTTGCTTTATTAAGAGAGCACTGCGGAGTAGATAACAGTTCTAGAATGAAGCCCATTTTCCTGTTGTTCTTTGTAAATCTTTATAAACAATTTACAAAATTTACAGTAAAATTGCAAGTACGCTTGACCGCTAAATTTCCGCTATTTACCATAAAACAAATTTAAAAAAAACTTGCAACTAAAATTTTTATATATTAGTTAGATAATTCTAAGCCTATATTTTATGTTCTGAAGCAAGTCCCAACTCACGAAAATGGGTAAAATGAACGAAATGTGAGATATATTTTTAGGCTCAAACCTACGTACTTATCGCAGGAAATGTTGCCTTGCAAACACCCAACTTTGACGATCCAAAATCATTAACATTTTTACATCAGGATTGATGTAAAGAGTAAATCCTTTTTTATGTCCATCATTGTGACAATTTTCTTTTTTAATTTACAACTGAAAATGCCGTTTAAAATTGCCGTTTTTGGGATTAACAATAAAAAAAATGGTTTAGGGTGGTGATTCAGATCAGCACAAAATATGATCAGCACCAAGCCATGCTTGGTGCTGACATAGTTTAAAATTTTAAGAAAATTGGCCAAATAATTTTGAAATCTTTCAAGTACACAAACGAACCAACATGCATATACTAAGAGCCCATGGTGGTAATTAAAGCTGATAAAAATACAATTGACAATATGTAAAATCGAGGTGAATTGTTACCTAATAGGTTTTAAATTTCACAAAAGGTAATAAAATATAACATTTTTATGAACTTTCTATTTAATATTCTTAAAATACAATAAAAACGAAAACATAATAGGTTTTAAAAAGAAAGCAGGAACAGTGTTATATTGTTGGAACTGTTTAGATTATAGAACATGAGTAAGTATTGTAGGAATAATAGGTTTTTAATCACAAAGCACTGTTTTGGAATTGTTCAGATCTTGAAGCATGAGTACTGCATATAATAACCAAAAACCAATAAAAATAATGAACCTAGTTATTGACTAAACCTATTTTTAGACCTGTTACATGTACATCTGCTGTATATCTCATTATGAAAAACATGGATCAACAAAAATAATGCAAAAAGTGAGGGTTTGTGATTGTGATATTCTTGTCAAATGTGTACAGATACAGGGGCGGATGCAGGCTTTTGGAAAAAGGGGACTGGAAGGGGGCCGGTAGAGAGTTAATGTTTTAGGGGGATCTGGGACATGCTCCTCCGGCAAATTTTGTTCTTTAGATGTCTGAAAGTGGCCTCAGGGCATCTTAAGCGATCATTCTTGCTAAATATTTTCGTTTTATAGACATTGATAATAATTTTGATATATTTCACTTTCCGAAAGTTGGGGGGACTGCCCGGCCCCTCTCAAATCCGCCCTGTGATAAAAAAATCACCAACATTCATCTTGAATCGATACGTCTTACCATGGAATAATTATAGTAACAAGGTCTTACCATGGATTAATTAAACAGTTTGTTATTCCATTTTTACCTTTAAATTAAAAACTATTTATCACTCAACTTTAAAGCATTAATGAACCTTCTATTTACGAATAATAAAGCCAAAATGACAAAAGATGAATTTCCTTGTTAATAAAGCTCTTTTATTGAAAATGAACCTTATGAAAAATTGCCAGCAATTAAAGTTAATTAAAAACTATATTTTCTTTAATCTACAGTCAGTTTTGTCTCCTCTGATTTTACATATCCTGGATTTTACATGCGTCTTAAAAGAACAGTGATGTAAATATATTTGTATATGTTTCTTTTTGCATATTATACTTCTTATATAGGGATGTAATTATGCAGGGCGGAGGTGGGCGGGGCCGCCCACCATAAAATGTTCTACCCACCCTAAAGCTTATTTTAAGGCCTTCCAACCAGCCTAATTTCAACCTGGCACCCACCCTAAGCCTCTAAAAAAGGTAAAAATACAGGTTTCAGTCATCATGACACCCACCCTTACATTGTTCTTGGCCCACCCTTGGATTTTTCTAGCTACATCCCTGCTTATAGTATTTTTTTTTAAAAATTGAATCCAATGTTGTTTTAAAAATACAATTGTTAATAATGCATACTTTGTCACTTTAGATCAAAGGGTGAGCAAAATTTTACGGACAGTGATGACATGTTTCAAAACTTTTTTAAGTTTTATATAGACCTACACAATTGATTAAGTTTCGTTATACACTCCAATGCAGTTCCAATATCAAAGAGCCTCATTTACCCTTTCGAATAATTTGGCAATGCATCACAGCAACTACCATTATTTATAAATTGTTTAAAATTTTATTTTGATTTCATGCAGCCCTAGTTTTTTTATGAAAATAAATTGCGCAAGAGCTGACCTATTTTATTAGTTTGTGACATGACACATGACTTGTAGTGATATTAAAACCAAATTATTATGGGCCTCGAAGAAGGGACTGCTGTGCTTTTGTCATTTATTTCAAAAACCTCATGATCTCATGCAATATATGAAGTCCCTGGGAATATTAATACACCAAACAAGCTACAGTTTTAACCTAATAAAACTGTATGTGGTGACACCGAATTGTAGTAGACACTTCAAGCACATTTGCCTACACAGATTTATTCTAATGGGCCGAAATCAGGAGAGGATTTAGAGGAAGGTGGGGAAAGGGGGTGGTGGTTGCATCAGGCAAACAATTGTTCCGCGCTATCCCCCTTTTAAATTTGTGTGCCATGCCCTAAAATTGACCCTCAAAAATAAAAAGTAAATTACAGATGTAAGGTTAAAAGGGTACCAAAACATGCAAAGTGGGGCAGATAACACTTTTTTGTATGTCAAAATCAAAATAAAAACTGGCAACCACGCCCACTCGGATCTGGGAAATTTCGTCCCCTTTCGCTGAATCCTAGATCAGCCCAAGGAAATTTAACATTTTAAACTTATTACCACCTTCCGTTTCATTCCCGATGATTAATTAGTTAAAAAGCGCAGCACTCCTAACATTTACCTTTAATTCAACTTAGGTTTCGCATCAATACAATGTTACTGGTGAAAGCAGGGATGTAATTATGCAGGGCTGAGGTTGGCGGGGACACCTACCCTGAGCCTCTAAAAACCATTTTATCACCCACCCTTTTTCTAGCTACATGAAAGGGTTTGATAGGGTTAACTGTAAAATCAATTCTTCTGAATTTACCATCCATCAAACCATCCATCTGTTTTGTTTTTTTTTTTTCATATATTATATTGTGTCACATACAAAGATGTTTTCCCACTAATAGGATGAAAACAAACAAGTCCTCATTATGAAGTTATACTGTTACAGTAGGTCATAAGATGAAAGGGCATACAAGTAGTGTGCAAGTCAGGTTCGAACCCAGGATATTGGGATTGGAAGGCAAGCATGTTAACCACCAAGCTACAGTGCCACTCCATTTTTGGGCCAGTTGAGTTTACAGAGAGTCACATCTGCCTATGTTCACAACATTTCTTTCATGAGTTTTTGATTTTATAGCATGAAATTTGGTTTTCTAGAGGGACAGCTACAGGTTACTACATAGCCTATAGACACATTGGTTATATAATTATTCAAGAGTCTGGTTTCTCTCAATGTAATATGAACAGACATGAGTATGTATTTGGAACCTGAATATTAAATCTTGGTATGTTCTGTAGATTATAATAACTGATGCAATAATATACAGCAGATGTAGATTTTATATTCTGGTATAAAATTTCTCTTTCATGTTTTTTTTCCGTGTATTAATAATTCTAACATACTTTGAAATTTATAGGCCAAAATTTGAAGTATTCAATTATTTTTTTTATTTTAGTCTGGTAGCAACATCCACAGCTAGGCCCCTACGGACATGATCCATTTGGAATTATTAGTATTTAGGCAATATCAGAATTCAGAAGTATAGTAGGAACATGGTAGGAGGGCAGAGGTTGTTGTAATTTTGAACCTTCAGGGCCAAAGAAGATATTACCCTAAATAGGGTTGGCCATAATTATGATGTGGGCAGGGTAGTGAGAGAGGGTACTCGGCATCTTTCCTTCTCCAGCCCTTCCCCTCACAATGTCATTACAAAATAAGATGCATGATTTAAACAGGGAGGTTTATAGACCTCCCTGATTTAAAATCCCTTTACCCTCCATAAAATCATGGATCAATATCTGATTCCCTTGATCAGTATAAACATGGTTACTAATGAAAATGGTTGGTGCTGGGTCAAATTATAATACAATTATGTAATGTAATGTAGTTCGATTTACATAGCGCCTTATATAATAGAGTCTCAAGGCGCTGTGGACCAGATGTTACACATTCATATGACTTTCTATGCCCCTAAGGGTCACGTCATGTCCTGCTGCCCAATACAGGCGCTCATTCATCTGTCCACTGCAGGGGATGTATGGACCAGTACACCGGGGTAACCCCCTACTCGTCTCGAAAGATGTACTGGGTTCTTTATAGTGCACACGAGCCGTATGTGTACACTGGGCCTACGGTTTTTAGTCCATATCCGAGAAGACTTGTTCCACCACCAGAACCATGGTGCGAGCGAGCCTCGAACCCATTCTGTTGTTATTGGTATGGTTCACGGTTCCCTGCCTTAACCGCTCGACCATACAACTCGCACAAAAAATTAATGGTTCTGATACCCAACTGATTTCAAGGACCGATGATCCATATCCCAAAATTTGATTAAAAAAATGTATAAGTATAGTATCTTGGTTTAAGATTGGAGGTTTTATACCTCCATGGTTTAAGGTTAGTTGACATCATTTGTATTAGTTAATCCATAAACAAATAATTTCCCACAAACTGGATGATTTCCAATCATGGATGTGAAGGTCAGGTTAATACATCATTATAGTTCTTTTATTTCAATATTAAAGACAATTCATTATAAAACTTTTATTGGGGCAAACAATATCAATATCAAACAATACTCTTACAACTTTGTTCTCATGAAAAACCTGCGACAACAATTGTCTCAAGCAAAATTAACCATTAGCTTTTCAGTGTGTAATCCAACATTAGCGATTTGTTTATATTCCGGGGGAAATTTGTTGGTTATGCTTGGTTTAATAATCCCTGGGAAATTTACCGCTTTGACGTGCCAAATATTGCCTTGTATTCTTATTGTGCGTAATACAAAACAGGCAGTTCCCAAATTCACATTATGTTCTGTAATTAAATTCACATGAAAATAATAACTTTCCTGGTGATAATGGTATGATTATTCATTTGTTTGGTACTATAGTATTACTAACGTACTTAGTAAAAATTAAGTTTTTTTATTCCAGTATGTGGCATAGCCAAGCCAAAGGAGGGATACGGTATATCGCAAATCTAGTTTTCCACAATAGAGACAGAAACACAAAAATAGGTGGTTTTTAATTAACAAAAACTTAGTTTAAACATTCAACTTTCATACTGCATTAACTATTTTATATTTTTCAAAAAATGCAATTTAAAATAATCCTTTTTATTCACAGCATATTTATGCAACTTTTAGATACAATTTTCACAAAACTTGTATTCTAAACGCCAAACTTTGATTGTTCATAACTTTTCATGGAAACAACATATGAAATAGGTATTTTTGCACGTTAAAGATTATAATATATGTAGTTTCAGAAATATAACTCAAAAAACGTCCAACTTATCGCACCTTAGTCTTGGCTCTGCCACATATTGTTAAAGGGCCATGACTCTCCCAACACCCTTGGACCAAACATTTTTATATCGCTTGGGACGGTTGAGTTTTGAGAGCATCAAGTCTCCAAGTATTCAAACATGCTTCATGATTTTGAAACTTCATTTTTATGGGGGTAAGGATGGGGAAGTGGGCTTGGAAGACTTGATTGCACTTGCGGCACCAGGATTTCCTGACGGCAGGGCAACACCCCTGACACATGTTCTTGGTTTTCAATTTGACATCCAAAAAAAAAAAAAATGGTATTTGTCGTATTTTTTTGTGCTTTTTTAGGCCGTTTTTTTATATTGGAGGCTCAATGGACCTTCACAATACTGTACAACCAGGTTCACCACTGATGAAAACTACAATTTCTCCCCAATGGGAAAGGCAAGGGTGTCTCCCACGGGGGCTATAGCCTTTTCTAGCTCCCCCGTTGCGAAGCCACTGCTTGATTGTAGTATTTGACAATATATGATGTACATTTGGTAATACATTAAATTGAAATAATACCTAATCTGGGTTAATGTAATAATTTGTGCAATTCTGACATTTAGGCCTATGTTGAAAATATTTTTAAATAAAGTAATATTTATTCCATTTATAACTAAATTATGAAATAATATTAAGGAACCACCTGGAAAACAAGCTTTTAAATTATTTTCTTGTGCTCATCTTTTGTTTATAACAAAATCATAAAATAGCATTAAGCTTAAATCAAAAATGATTTTGATTGAAAATTAATTTTTGTTCGTAGGGATTAAAATCCTAAACAAATTATTGGAAACAAGCATGTTTTTTTTAATTTTTGATTACAGGATAAAAGTTATATTCTAATATTAACAGACTTATAATGATATAAAAATGGTATTGATATAATTTGAACCTAAGACTTTAATGTCCTAATATAAACAACCATAAAACAAAAATAATATGTATGGTATTAAATAATCAGAGCATGAATAATGACCGTCAATACAAATCAATTGGGCAGTAAGATATTATCATTAACCTTATGTACTTTCTATTGGCACATATTACAATTTGTTGACGGAAACAAATTATATCGGTATTAAATTACCCCTATCAAATTTGATCAACTGTGTCAAACCCTAGCTATTTTAGACATTATATAATATTTGCTTTTAGGGAAATTCTATCAGTGCGGATAACAGCCATAATTTTGACACCTAGGGTAAATTAGATTGAAAGGGCAGCCTGGGGCGAGAGGGTATATTAGGCAGATGGATTAACAGCGGGAAGTAAAAATAAAAACATGAATTAACCATCCATGTAATAATAATACTAAAACTTAGAGAGCCTAAAGCAACATCATAAATCTGTTTTCTTCAATAACTTTTGATGTATTCAACAACAAATTTGGCATGGGTGATTAAGTTTTGGCAACCTGTAAGAAACCTTATAATATAATAGTTAGCATAAAACAATACTAAAAGTTAAAGGGCCTAAATCATCATAATAAATCTGTTTTCTTCAATAAATTTTGAGAAATTTGGCATGGATGATTTAGTTTTTGTACCCAGCAAGTGATTCTGTAATATAATATGTATGTTCGCATTAATACATAGTTTTCTAGGTTTTCTTGGTAAATTGTAGTAATTCAATCAAGAAGTAAAATGCAACAAATGTCTGAACTCACCTGCAACTCATTTAAATCATTTTCAGCCAGCCGGAATAAATTATTCCTTTCAGAGAGAAAAAAAGAATTTATTTTATAGTTAATATAATAAAACATTTACTTCAATGTACCATACTGTATCATCAGTTTTAATTTACAATTTAGCAGCAGAAACAAAATGTTATATTTTCTATTTTATTTTACAAGTCTTTTTAGTATACAAAAGAGCAAGGTAGTCAAGATGAAATAATTTTTTTCGTATAATTTTTAATACCTTTGAGGGAAAATACCAATACATATTGTACGAGCTGTAGCAAAATATTGTACAAATCAAAGATGAGTACAATATTTTGCTACAGTGAGTATGATAACTTGGCCAATCAAAATTTCATCAATAATATTGCTTTATTCAAATACTCGATGAAAAATTAGGCTAAATCAATTGCTAGTCTAAAGGCCTATTGATAATCAATATGGTGTATATAAAAAGTGTAACTATGCAGGTTAATTAAATAATAATAAAGCCTTAATACAGTGTGATAACTTTTGTGACATTAACCCCTTTCACACAGAACTGTAAAACAGGAATAGTGCGGTAATTTGCGAATGCCAGCTTTAGTGTGGAAGGGTACTATCCCTTCAATGCAGACACAGTAACGGCATTCGTTAGACCACCTTTGACCCAAGATATATTACCGTTATATTACCATTACTAGTTTAGGCTAGATGTGTGTGAAAGGGTCTTATGTATAATGCTAGCTTTCGTAATGATGTAGAATCAGCCAAGGGGCAAAGTTAGAAATATTAGTAAAAACAGCACTTTCTACAAATAAGACTGCCAATTTTACACTTTTTTCTTAGACCCTTTTAAACAGGAAACTGTCATTTTACCAGAATTTGAACTTCTGTATGAAAAGGTTTAGACTGGCAATAATGTCGGCATGGTTATGGTAAGACTGTGATATTTTCTGTGCGGTGAATAAGAATTTTGAAATTGGTGTGATCTTGACAGAATGTCATATTCAGTAAGATTGTGGGCACCACTAAATTTCTTCTATGCTTCATGATTTGTAGTTCATGTGTTGTGAAGTTTGAGTAAACTTCTTCTACATACCTTGCTCCAACTATAACCTGATGTCTTTTTGCATCTAACTCAATATTTGAATAATCTTCTGTTCCCTCCTTTTGAAAAACGCTTCCCCCATATTTTAATAGTTCTGAAACAAATCAAAAATTCATAATTATTGTATATTTAATTTCTATTTTTTTTAAAGATTCAATTATCTGTACAACAGACATATTGTTTTATAGTATAGGCTTATTACGTATTTATTATTTTTTATCTTTATTTTGTAAAAAACCTTCAGAGTCATTGCACTGGTATCACTGGATGATCACACAAGCAATATCAACCTAAAAAAAGTAAAAAAGTAAGTATTACTGTATCATTAACTTAAAAGAGTAGTTCATAGTACAGTAGTTCACTTTAGGACTCACAGACTGGTTGCCTGACGTCCCAAGGCAACCCAAAATTTACATCGGGCAACCAAAAATCCGATGGGTAACCAGGGCTAACTGATCATCAAGTCACCAGGCCCCAGAAAGAAATATTAAGGCCTTTAAAATATCCTTTTAGAGGCCTAGCGAAAAAGATAAAACAGCTGGCTTAGCAATATTACAACAGTTAATTGAAACTATTTTTTTTATAAAAAAGAAGGCAACTAAAAGAAACTGTGAGAGCAACCAGACCTTAGTACCTGAAGGGCAATCAAATATTTCAAAATTCTGCAAGTCCTGCACTTATAGGATTTTGACAAGGATTTGATCATTTTAACACTAGTCATCAAATGAACCTTGGTCTAAACTGATTTTTTGAGTCATCTCCCACCCTCCTGAAAAATTGCATTTTTCTCCTGAAAATTTTAAATGTCTCCCAAAAATATTCAGAGTGGGTCTTGGCCTAGCCCAGGAGCAAAATTGGTTGTCCCTTCAAAAAATAGCAGCTCTGCTCAGTGATAAATACAATTTATATACAATATATAGGTATTTTTACAGATTGTTATGTACTTTTTCTGTGTTCTCTTTTTTATTGTGATGCGTTGCACATTTGAATTTACGCAAATTTGATCGTACAAAGCAACCGACATAAAATCTCCTGATTTTCATTTCTCAAACTTGGGACGTCTGAGTACCAATTGTTTTATCTGCACAGCTGGAGAAAGTTGCCCAAAACGGAGTAGAGTCTAGCTAACCAACAGATCGGTTAGTTCATTTTTTTGGTGAAATTTAGTGAGATTGCTGCATTATATGGAAAATAACTAAATATATGATTCTCAATATTGTGACAAATATTTTGCATAAATCTGCAAACCATTTTTTAGTATTTCTAAAAAATGCCATAAACTATTTTTATTTCGAAATTAAATCTATAGGAATTTATGGTATTGAGCACTTAGTTCAAACAAAGGTTACTTGCATTTTATCAATTTGAGTTTATTGTTACTAATAGACAAGGTGTGGACTGTCTCTGAGAAATCACTCTTAAACAATAAAACGTAACATTTCCAAAATATTAGACTAAACAAGCTAAATAAACATAAAAATATAATTTTACAAGATAAACGGTTTATTAATTTAAAATGTTGAGGAAACTGTGTAAATAAAAATAACACAAAAATGTTAGTACAGCATCCTATCATTTTTTTTAAATTTCATTTCAACTTTATTTCAGATTTATGGTTATGAAATAATTTGAGATTAGAATTAGTGTCATGTTTCACATCTTAAACCTTTCACTGCTTTCAGTAGGCTATGCATTGTGCAAGTGTCATTGGATTCACTTCATAAACTAACGTTAAAGGCTATGCCAAGATATTTAATGGGATTAGTGTCATGTTTCACACCTTAAACCTTTCACTGTTTCCATTGGTCAGTAAGCTATTTTTGTGCAGGTGTCATTGTATTCATTCCAGGTTAATGAGGCTTTATTAGTTCTACACCGCACTTGGTACAGACGTTGGTTTACCAAAAGCTAGTTGGACTAATGAATTTCAACTGTTACTCTCCAAGTTGAAAATGAGATACAACATCATGTTATGAGTCAATATTTCGACATTGGTTATGTCATCATAATTATAGGGAATTTAAAAACAAGAATATAATCATAAACATTAGTCAGCATTTTAAAACAGTGGTTACATTAAAAGAAAGTGCAATCACTTTGAAGGCATTGTTCGTCTATGGCTGGCCCATTATATAACAAACAAAACATAAATATGTAAACAATGTCAATTAATAAAAAGAAGGATCTTTTAAACAATCGTCACGGGCATGATTTTTTATTAACAAGCCAGTCAGGATGTGGTCTGATCATTTGTAATGCGGTTCTTGCTATTGGTACCTTTAATTTTACACACACATGCGAAACACACAAACACCTTTTGTTACAGTAGCAATTCCCATTGTTTTGTAACTGCAAAAACAAGTTTCAAGTGTTTCAAAGGTCCTATTTTGAACAGTTCTACCAAAATCATTATTTCAACCTTAGCTTTTTCTAACTAACCACAAATTTAGTATATTATTAAGTGTGTTTAATTTTATGTACAGTACTACTAGTACATTTATTTTAACAATTAAAATGAACTATTCTTAATACTACTTTTATTTATTGATTAATTTTATTAATTTTATTAACCAAATGCAAATCATATACAAGACATCTAATCATTTATTCAGTCGTTTGATTTATTCATTTAAATTAATCCCTACAAATTATTTAACAAAGTCAAGTGTCTATAAAAGAAGATTTTATTGCACCTATGGACCAATACTACTCCTAAGAAAAGTTATCAAGAGAGAGTATAATCTACCAGTGATCATATAAAATTATAATATTTCCCACCAACAATCTGTCAGCCGGATATTGACTTTTATATGGCTTTGAAATTTCCTGCTGATGGGAAATCCATTGTCGTACTTAGATGACTCCACTCATGTACTTGAGATCACTTTCCCAGTAAAATCTTCTTGTAGGATGACATCATGGAGCAGGGATGACATCATATCTTTTGTGGTATAATTTTCTTATGATTTTATGCCGTATGAAGTAAAAAAAAATAATTTAACATTAGGCCTAAATTTCTATTGCTCCCCTACCTGGTGGATGGTACAGGTGTATCTGTTGAGAAATGTTGAACCAAATCAAGGGCTCAAATTTAACCAAGGCACCAAAGCCATTTGCTTCTTGTGCTCTCTTAATTGGCCTTGGTGCCTTTAAATAACTGACCCTCACTAAGGCCACTTTTGCCTTAGTGTCCCTTATTACCAGTAATACATCAGGGTACAATTTGTTCAATTGTCTCTGATGCCCTGGTCATGCTAGTTCTATGATATCCATCAAAATCTGGCCAAAATAGCCTTGCCCCCACAAAGCCCAAATGCGGCCTGTCAATCTCTAGCTGTCATATTAAACAAACCGACTCCCTGGTGTCTCTAGGAGTTGACAGTGTGAGAGACTATCATTTGAAGTTGAGTTGCAAGGACATTCTAGGGTTTCTTCTTAATTCTGTCTTGCTGTTAAAATGTAATATAATGTAATAAGGAATGCCAAACCAGATCAAACTGGCTGTCTTACAAAACTGATATACCTGCCAACTCTCAAGCATTATGCGTGAGTCTCACGCATTGGAGCCTATTTTTTACGTCTCACGCATATGCTAATTGATCTCACACATGAGCAGAATTAGCACACATAAACATTCATTCCAATAGATTTTCTCACGCACGACACAATATATAGTAAAATACGGTAAAAATCGCCCGCAAACAACGATAATTTGGGCAAAAACGACCCAAAAATGGTCAGATGTTTTTTTTTTTTTTTTTTTTTTTGCTTGACAGATCAAAATGGGAGATGATGTGGGCCAGGTAGTGGTGGCGGGGTTTGTCACGCGCATTGGGGCCAAAAAAAGTTGGCAGGTATAAACTGACAGTGTGAAAGACCAGCCCATGAGTTGAGTTGCCGGCTTGCTCTTAGGTTTTTTCTTCTTACGGTTTCTCACAGACCCTAATTAGGAAGGAACGCTCATGTTAGAGTCAATTTTTCTTAGCCAAACCAGTTAAGGGTTGCTGCTTTTTTGACACAATTTACGAATTCCTTAGTCAAACTTTTAAAAATGACAAAAAGTTATAAAAAATTGCTGCAAAATAGGTTTTGGAGATTTTTATTCAGCCAATCTGACAAAAGAGGTTACTTTATTTTATTTTAGTTAAATGATATTTCCATTAGCCATTGGCGACTTGCAAATGGTTAGTGAGCATAGAAAGTTAGTTTAAATTCTGTAAAAATATGTTCTCACTCTAAGATGAAAAATTTTCTTCAATAAGCTTTCACAAATTAAAAATAATAACTTCGGAACAATAAATTAATGTACAATAGACATTATCAAAAACCCAAGAGGCAAGAGATTGACTAAACAGTTACTTCTACTGCTTAATTATATCATTTTTATCATTATTATTTTATTGATCTTTAGGCTTTTAGTTAAAAAGTTAACTCGTTTATGCAAAATAGGCAATACAATTTTTTGATAACAGCCAAGAAAATAATAAAATTTAAATTATAATTGTTTGAAGTTATTTTATTTTTGGCTTATATCTTAATTTTGTCAGATATAGGCAAATCTGTCTGCTTATTGTTCTGTTGAACATCACACGAATATAAACATAAAGTAAGAAATCAATTATAATGTAATTTGCCCTCTAGCAATTTAAAAAAAATATATCATTATTTGATTTATTCCCTTGGTGATAAATCATCACTTGAATTATACCCGCCGCATAGTCTATAGTGCATCCATGAGAACTGATATTAAACTTCCATTCTAAACGTTTAAGAACAAAACGTTTGATAAAATGATTAAATGGCCGATTGATTCTCTAAGCTGATAAGTGACGAGTTTCATTTGGGAGCATAAGTTGAATCTCATTCCCACACACAGGATAGCAACCGATTCCAAACAATTAAAGTTGGGCAATTGGGTATAGATAACCAAAAGCAGAAACTGAGCCGGCAGAGATAGCGACTCCAGCAAGGAATGCATGGCCTACTACAATTAAAGAGACTGAGGGTCTGTGAAACACAATAGAGCAATATATTCAATTCGTAAGAGGATCTACAAGTTTATTTAGTACTATTGATGGTAACAATTATGCTATATGAATAATATAATTCTTATTATGGAATCAAGGCCATTTTAACCATATAAATTATTCACAGCAAAAGGATTGATTTTAGAATTTGACAATACACTCTTTGGTTAAAATTTCAAAACCTTTAAAATGGAAACCAACAAAGTTAATTTAAATTATCAGGAAAAGAACCTGTTTAACAATAATTCCTTTAAAATATATTTTATATTAAGTTGGCTAAAAGATTTAAAATATTTAGTAATTGTCTGTTTTCATTCTATTAAACATTACTTGTATAATACAGCATTATGAAGTATAGAGAGGAAAAATATATTTTAAAACATAGATTTATAAAATTCCATTTTTGACTAAACAATAAAATCAAGTTTTCAAAGCCTAGGGGTGCCGAAAATCTAAATACTCGATAATTTAGGGAGAGGTAGTTATTTCGGTCATCTGTAGCAGACATGATAGCGTTACCATATCAAATTCCATTTAAAAAATGACAAATCGGTAACAAAGGTAGTTGCATGTTCACAATATGGGTCCAATTGGTTGAGCTAAAATTTGGACAGGTCTACACTTAACCCCCTATAAACTTTCAGCAGGTTATCCATAGCCCTCAAATCAGCAAAACACACACACAACAATTATCGCCTGAACACTTCTGTGTGTATTGGCCAGTCGGAGTTAATTTACTGCTAATCAATGGGGATACGTCTGTCGTTCTAAGGATGGTTGAGTTTAGATTGCTCGCTGGAGTAATTGATTGTGATGAATAAAATCTTGGATTGGGTAGCAACTGAAGTACCTCCAATAGCAACCTGGCACGTTCCTGTTAAATTCCTTCACATTCATCCGTTCGATGATATCCCCGTTTGTCGATGTATTCCCTGAGGATTGTTTTCTTATTCACTATCTGCTGATTACTGGCTTGAAGTCGCACTGACAGGTGGTCCGATTGAGAATTAGCAGAGAAAATGAAGGGTTAAGTCTTTAAGCTGCTAAGAATGACCGCCGTTTGTTTAACACATGAAAATTATTAAAACCATATGTTAAGCTACAACATTAACTGTGATACCATTGTTGCATTCGGCATAAACATGTCTTTGTTTTATAATTTAATTGTTATTTCACAGGATTTGATGATTGAAATCATAGAAATCACAGGATTAACAAGTAAATATTTTAAGAGTAGGCCTCTATAAAATTATTAAAAAATGAGCATTTTCTAAATTGATGTTTTCAAGTAAATATTTTACTAATATTTTGTATAAAAACAGTGAGAAAAATAATATAAACAACATTAATTTCAAACATTCTTTTGCCACTTTCTGTTATTGTAAATCAAACTGGTAAAAGTAATTTATAATCGAAACACTGATATCAACAATAATTGAATTGATCAACAAGCCTAACAATCAACCTTTAATCCCAAAAATAGAATCAATCTAATGTAATATGTGTTGTTTTTGTCAGTAGAGTTTTGATTCATAATGCCATTGGTAGAATACAAGGACTGAAGAGTTAAAGCTGCTGAAAGTCACTATTTAATTTTCGCCCGACTACGTTAATGTTAAGTTAACCTTAGCATTGCCTTAAGCTCGGCTCCTTTTGTAAAAAAATCAAAATGAGCATACGCTGTACTTGTGTAAAACACTACTAACATTCCCCAAGCATGTTCCATCTGAAAATTACTGTAGTTGTTAATGCAACTCATTTGACTTATGAATAAATTATGATGTCATCTGTTAAAGTTAAAGTATTTTGGCAAAAACTTTATATTGTCCCATACTCAACAATTTTGGTTATACAATTCCGTAGATTTTCATTGATGACGATGACGAGTTGAGGAATAATGCAAACCATAGTACAACATATTTTTACTGACATTACAGCAAGTCTAACTAGGGCCTAGGCCTAACTGAACATGCCAGAGTGAGATACCATCCTGAGTGGAAAAAAAGGATTATGCCAATTTTCTTAAGTTTCTTAAGTACTAAATGTAATTGATTATGTAATGATTTACGATCTGTTTTGATAATAACCATCCAGTTTTTACACCAAATATTTAATTTAAAAATACCGTTCTAGAAAATGACAGGACGGTGTATACATATGTTATGTTTGTTTTCGTCATCCACCATCATAATGTTAAAATCTCCCAATTATCACAATCAGCAAACTAAACACTAATTTCTATAATTAAATTAATCACATCAAGATTTAAATATCTTAACATGATACAAACATGCATTGATTTATGTAGCAATCATAAAGTTGCCGTTAACGAGTATGTATAGATGCATTAATCTTAATCGTTTAATCCCTTACCGTAATATGTTACCGGATCAAGCCGTCTACGGTCACACTCCATCGCACTATTTACGTCATTATCGCCAGCTAAACTCCGATTTGAGCAGGCAGTTAAACTTATAAATATAACAATAATATATCTGAATACCATGGTTCCAAAAGTTCACAACCGTCTGTTATTAAATAGAGATTTGATTTATGCTCTTCAGTAATCTTCAATGTATTATATCCTTTAGATAAAGTTATTCATCTATCCAACAAAAAAAAAACAGCGATCACTATATTCAATATTTCAATAAAAATAAAACAACCGCCTTTTATCAAATGTCTTTTTCAGTTGCAGGCTTCTTCTGAAATGTCCCACCTCTCTGTCTGGCGGTATAGTACACAGTCCTTTCTTGGTAGTAAATTATCCAGTTATAAAGATGATTGTCTTTTAACATTCATAAGTATTGTGGTCCCGGGTCCGGTTACTGTCAGAATACGTCTAACATCCTGGGTGCAAAATTCTGAAATAAGAAGAACAACCAAGGTTAAGTAACTTGTAATCTCCTGGTTTACCTGTACTTAAATGTGGATCTCACTTGTCAATCTAACTTCCTTTATTTACCCTAACCACTAACTTTACCAATCACTGTAAACAGTAAGTCTTCCTCGGGGAAATACCATGTACAATACATGTCAAGCGCACCTTAGCAAATCATGTTGTCATATGACGTAAAGATGTTCACAAAGGTGTAAAATCTGTTGAAAAGTTATAACCGCAAGCAACTTATGTAAAAAAATAAACTTGGAACAGAAAGATTAATCAAATTAGCATTGCCAATGGTTACCCTACTACAGAATATACAAACAAAGCAACAAATTATTAAAGTTTGCTTCAGCAACAAAACTGTTTTAACTACTTATCTCAAAGAATTATAGCCCAAAATAACCTATTCCTAATAGAACACTAGATGAAAAATGTGAATACAATTTTTATAATTACTTTTTTTTATATGGGGTATATTTGAAATGAACAAGAAAAAAGCAAACGTATACTGCACTGGATTTTTTTTCATTTACCATGGTCTTGATGCAATGTTGTTGTTGTTGTTGATGTCAATGTTACCTTATTGAGAAAATGCAATATCTCAGCTTATTAAATTCATCTCTTTAACAAAAGATTTGATGGGTTTTATATTATTAATGTCAAATACTAATATCACACAGTAAACAAAATAACTTATAATGGTGACAAAAATATTTGTTGTTAATATTTTTTGTTATATTAATTTTGTCATTGTTGAAAAAATCAAAACCAAGGAGGAAGATAAATTACAGGTATAGAATTTTCATTAATATAAATGCTATATTTTTTGTATTTTACTACAAAATAATTCGAGAATAATTATATATTGAATGCCTTTGAGGAGATATTGAAAAATATTGTACGAGCTGTGGCCGAATATTGAACGAGTCAAAGATGAGTTCAATAATTTTTGATATCCCCAAAAGTAGCCCTTCAATGCTATAATTATTATTTGATCAGTTTCCTTGTAAGTTCAGATTCTCAGGACTAGGCCTATGCCTCTTCATAGGCTCAGCCTCCTCCTGGCATATGTTTTCCCCACTTAAAATCCATGCACTTCTTTTGCATTTTGCAGATATTTGTGAAAAACATTAACTTGTAGTAAGTATTCATAATATTAAACCGGTCAAAATGGCATAATCAAATATTTTACAATACCCATATTTTGTTTGTAATCGTAATGAACAGGTTGCACAATTTTTTTTTTATAAAAGTTGGGTAACAATATTAGGCATAGTGCAATATTAATATAATACTGTCCTTTAATTTTTTCAGTTTTAGTAGTGACATACATATGGCATTTCATATCAATAAATATCTCAAACATAAGAAGCTGATTGTATTTAAATTATTAAAATATTTTTATTTGATGATAAATGAGATTAGGTTTTAACAGATCTGCAGATTTATTCTAAAAAATTATAACTGATGGCCTCAAAAGTTTAACACATTATGGTTACCCATACAAAGTTATAGTTGCAATATGACATTATTAGACAAGTAATTTTCTCTTTTTCTCTTTCTTTCTCAGTCAAGTTATAAAATTAGGGTTAACTGTTGCAAAGTTATAGTTGCACTGGGATGTCATTGAATAGTCTATGAGTCCTAAGTAACCATTGAATATGTCGATGACATCAGCATTTCAGACTAATTAAACAGTATGTTTATTCACTCATTCATTTATATGGCAATTATTTGATATTCTATTTTAATTGGATATAGTAGTTCAATGAATGAATGTGTGCAAAGGTTATCCACAGTCATGTGCCATTCTGTGGTTTTCACTTGAAAGTTCCTAAAGCTGGGTGACAGCGTAGGAAATGACATCACTGGTATAGTAAATCTGCTTTAATAATTTTATTAAACACCGTACTACGGAAACTAGCAGTTTATTCCGAGTAGGGAAATCCATGTGCAATTTATGTTCCTTAAAGTAAAGTTTTAAGGGCAAGTATAGGATTTCACAACACTCAAATGGTATTTTTTAATTTCCAAGTATGAGAGCACCTTTATATCCGTGTCAGCATGCTAATGAGTAAAGTTATAATTAATAATCAACAATGAATATGCAAAATTCTACCTCTATTCTCCAACTTAGTTGGTACAAACAAATTTCTCACCTGTCAACTTCATTATTGGGGTTATAATTTTAGTCGTGTTTGTTTGTGTTTGTGTGTGTGGGTGTATGTTTGTGTTTGTGTGGGTGGGTGTATGTTTGTGTGTCTGTCTGTTCGCAGCAGAACTTAAAAAGTAATTGAAGATCCTTACTAAATTTTCAGGAAAGTCTGGAAATGACCCAAGGAACAATTGAATACATTTCAAGATTTGAATTTCCCCACAGCACCGACAGCAATTGCTGTGGAAGGAACCCTTTACTGCTGTAATAGACAATCCATTCACTGCAAAAGTTTACTGTATGAAATCACACTTTATAAAATAAATACCATAAAACCAATCCCACTGGTACGTTTTTGCTGTGAGAACGTTTTAAGGAAATTGAGGGCTGCATTTTGGTGAAAATCCGTGGTCACATGCACATGTGGAGGCCTCCGGAAAACATACAGGGTCAAGTCTATGATCTGTAGTGGGCTTCATGTTATAAAAATCTTTTATAGAAGCAAATAATTAGCCAGATCATAGTCAACTTTACTGTTACTTTCTACACACTGTTCTTACAATCATTATCCTTATTGACACCAAAAAAAAAATGATGCTGTACTGTAACTTTGTAGTAAAAATGCAAAAATCAGCAAAAAAAGACAGCTATGTCCCGTAATTTTAAACGGCTAGAGCTGTATTTGTGAGAATTTCAGGTGCTTGGTGAAGTTTGTGCTCTCCAAGTGCTTACTTTATTTATAAATGGACATATGCATCGCCATATTAGCATTTTTTATGATTTGTTGAGTTCAGCTATGTTTAAAATGTTTTCATAATTTGTAACTTTAAAACATGCGGTTTAATGTGAATTTTTCCAGATTGTCTGTTTTGAGACTGTTGAATATACTTTCTCAATTGTTTCTTAACTTTTTCTTTGTCTACCTGACTTTAACATCATAATTCAAACATTTCCTTTTTATTCCCTCAAATATTTTCAAAACTATTACCTGTGTTTAAAATAATCACAATTCAAGCATTTTACTTTTCTGATAAATCAAATTATGAGTCAGATTTCCTAAAAGTAAAACAGTTGAATTTGTTTAAATAATTAAATTATAGACAACTCAATTTGTTACATATAGCAGGTTTTATAATTGGATGTAATATAGTAATAGTCTATAGATTTGAAATACTAATTTTACAAGAATGGCATATCTTTATATTCAAGTTTATTATAATTAATTTCAATCAAATCTTTAATAGAGTTTATTTTCTATTAATTTTATATTGTGTTCTATATTTAACTAAGACCACTCTCTATATTACCAGCTCATGACCTTTATGAATGTTCACATTTCATTTCATGATTTCATTATATTTCTAAATTTTGATTTGGCAAATAAAAAGATTGTTTGAATTTGTGATACACTATTCTCAAAGAGGAAATTTTCTTTAATATTTTGTGTCATTTCTAACACCAAGTTATATGTCATGTTTTCTAAACCAAAATAAAAAATATACTTGTCAAGCTTCATCGCCCCTGGAATTCCTAGGTGCTTTTTTTTTTTAAGTATAACTTCAGATAAATATATTGTAAGTTTAGGTTTCAAGTATTTAATAATTTTATTTTGTTTGGAAATCAGGTTACGGACAAAATTAATGTGTTATCTAATGGTTAAAGGTGGTACATATCTATAGTGATAACCATATAAAAATATGTTGAAATAATTTAAAAAATAAAAACTAAAAACACCCCTGCCACCTACTCATGAGTTGACTCTTAATAAGTACATTTTTATTATTTGACCTAAGAATTAAGAGTGGCTCTGTTTTGGCATAGGAGAACCTCGTGTGCAACCAGGTTCAAACTCAGGACCTTGGATTTGTAGGCAGAAATGTTAATCATCATACCACACTGCCATTATTTTAGTAGAAAATTTGTGAGATAGAGTGCTTAAAAATGTACTATAAATCCAGGGAAATTTATACACATAAAATTATAATGCATACTGCAAAAAAAATGAAATTCATACCATTATATCATCATAAAACATGTACCTGTGAATGCCCGTTGTTGTTCCCATGTGGAAACTCAAACCTAAAATTAATTGTTTCATTTATCTTTTAATACAAACTAATTAGTGGTTGATTAGATACAAATTTGTAATATAGCATGTGTGTAAATAATTTAACATTCTGTTATTACAGCTCTCACTCCACTGTGCACATTAATTATATCATATTAATTACGCTGCCTTGGAATGCGATAATGAATTTGTTAAAAACATTACCAGTAACATAAGCCTGCTAAAATAACATTGGAAGTATAAATTTACATTCACGCTTAGGAAAGATAGAACATATCTGATATTGCATTACATGGGAGGTTGTTTAAATTGGTTATTCACCTGTAAAAATATTCTAATAAATTAAGATATCATAATGGTATCCCAAATGTTGTTACCAGTACATAAAGGCGCCTAAACAACTGAAAGATTTCAATGAAATTTGCATATACCCATGTATAGGTAATTTTGAACCGTGTATACATTTATTGTTACCACATTTACAGCAATAAATGTACTGCTTAAAGCAGGGGCGGTAGAGCTAGAAAGAGGGGGTTTGATGCTATAGAACAAGCACAGGAATGAAATCATTTAACCGTAAGTTGATGATAATAGTGGTTCTAAAGCCAACCCAGAGCCATAGAATTTTTTTCTAAGGATGCACTGTTGTACACTTTTAGAGACTCAAAGTGTGCACATTTTCGGGTGAAAATAATATTTTTTTAAGTTAAAAGTGGGGGAACAGGTAGATACACGGTCCAAGATTCTATACAAAAATGATCCAATCTGGCAACGACTCATGGTTTATGCCAATAATAAAAATCGCATCATTATTATATGTAACATAACATTTGGGGTTTGATTTAAACATGGATAGGATCAGTGATTTAATGAATGGATACAGTAGGTAATCTTTAAAAAAAAATCATACCAAATAATGTTAATCACCTGTAACACTTTCTAAGTAATTGAGGTACTCTAAAAACATAAGCCCACTGAGTATAAAGTGTAAATTACATAAAGTCAAATGGAATATCATATCAGCTATTGTGGGTTTAAATAGTGTTTAAAGTGTTTCATCAGCAATATGTTAATTAACTGAGGTATCTTAAGAACATAAGCCGCCTGGAAAGAAAATCGAGTATAAACGAAGCCAGAAAAGTTAAAATATATGAAATTAATATTACTTGAATAAAATAGCATTGAAGTATTTATTCAACTGTATGCACACTGAAGTAAACGTCAATCAGTGAGAATAAAAACAGTAGGCACGTAAAAATGATAGGTGATATGACATTCTGCTCACTTTGGAAGATGGTGCTTAGAGTTGTGAAGAATTAAGAAGATCATTTTCAAATGTAAGCTCCTTAAACCTTTGAAATCTGCACAAATTCCCTTGGGTTACCAAGCGATATTCCTATCCTACATATCTACAAAAAAACATATTTACAGAACCATCCAGGGAAAAACAACTGGTTGTATATCGTAGCTAATATGTTTAATTTTCTACTAATATCTAAACAGTTTTCAATCACAGTAAATAAATGCAAATCAGATCCAGAGTATACTGGGTGGCAGTTAGATAATATTTCCATAGCGGTTCCCAAAATAATCAACAAAGTTAAACAATAATCATGATCAAAAAGGAACAATGTTTAATTTTATATTTCATCATTTGCACAATACATACCATATTTATTATTGTAATGCAAGGCTCAATTCGGATTAAACCTAGAACTTTGGGATGAGTACGGTTGGCAAAGGCATTACTATAACCATGATACAGCACCACTACAATACAATATTAACTTTTATATTTGAAGGTAAATACAAAGTATGAAAAAGCATAGCTCGAATTTAACCAAGGCACCAAGGCCATTTTCTTCCAGTGCCCTCTCATTTGGCCTCAGTGCCTTAAAAATATTGACTTAATCAAGGCCATTTTGGCCTTGGTGCCCCTTATTTTCAGTAATATTTAAGGATACAATTTGTACAAAATGGCCTCAGGTGCCCTGTTGCACCCCCTTAAAATCAAGTCAAAAAATGGCCTTTCCCCTACAAAGCCCAAATTCGAGGCCTAAAAAAGTACAGTCAAACTTACCTAAGTAATATTCAAAGTGGTATTTAAAAAAATGACTTAGAGATTGTTAATTGATTGAAAAACACATCAATCTGGCATGAAAAAAAAATCTACTTAAGTCTACTTACACAAGTTTAACTGTACGCCATTTATGAGAATGGAATAGAGCATACATTAGATAGACACTTTTACACATCATCTCTTCTTATTCCTTTTAATTTGGTATCAAGGGTACCATTGACAATATTTTGTCATAACAGGAGGAACAGATCTTAGCTAACAATTACTGTAAGGTCCTTAACCAGTGATGTGATATTAATTCAACTAGACACAGCAACTATCTCTTTCACTACATCCATTCATGAAAACTATTTTAACTACGATAAAATCGACCAGATGACAAATTGTAAACAATGTTTCCCTTTCACTCGGCCATGTTAACACGACTTATAATTAGTAGTTTGTGTAATATTAGAAAGGAATCAATAGGTCTTGAGGTTTTAAAGAAAGAAACTCAAACAAATGGTAAGTATTAAACACACAACGTCTATTATTTTTTACTACAAGAAGTTGATTCAGAACATTTCTAAGGCAAGCATTCCCACAATAGGTCTACATTCTAACCAAAACCAATATGCACACCCTACATATAATCTTTGTGATCTTTATTTACACTTTAAAACACAGGTAAATAAATAATAAACAAATATTAGTTTAAAGACTTTTCTTTGGTTAGCAAACATTGTATATGTTACGTCATGTACAGTAATGTTAGTAATATTGGTAATATATGTTAGGGACCATGTCAAATTATCCAGCTGCAGTTACTGCAGTAATTTAGTACAACAATATTTGTTCAGCAGCTGAAAAGAAATTAATAAGAACAATATTTTTAGATGAGACTTTGTCTGTGTCAATTCAGTCACCAAAGAAAACATGAAACTAGATTACTACAGTAACTCCAGTAGACTTAATACATAGTAATAGATTACTGCAGAAACTGCAGTAGTGTAACGCAAATCACTTGCCTGAATTTTATATCTCGAGACCGAAAAGTTAATTATACTAGTTGATAAACAATGTGGTATTTGTGAAAATAAATTTAAGGAAAACTATTATTTAATTGGTTCGTCTAGCACTCATTTTAAAATTATAAAAATTCTTTTTAGGACAACCTCCGCAAGATGGCACAATCTTATCAGGAAGACGGGCAGGTTTTCTTTGAAGTTGAATTTAACTAAGGAGTTATTTGAATAAATTTGTGAAATGAAATTAACTTTTCACCTATCACACACAAAGTAAACTATCATAACATCCACTTGACCCTTATGTTCAATATTACATTATCTAAAACAAATCAGTAGTCAAATTTATGCACCTAATAATTTTAAAATTAATCATGAAAACTGTACATCATATACTTGAATCTGAAGTAGAAGAGAAACTTCACCTAGATAAGAAATCAGTTTATTACCTCTGATCATAACTAGCAGCTTTAAACACTTAAAGACAACAGGGTTATGAATACTAATATGTTTACATTTTTATCATTTTCAAGGGTAATACATAAAATTATCATTTTAAATGGGTAATATTAGGGTTATCTTCCACCCAGGAAAGCTACAAACAGATATGAAAAAGCACCCCACACCTCTTTTTATCTAAAATGTTTTAATAAATAAATTATTAAACATGATAATGTTCTAAGGTAATTAAATTACACAAAAGATATTTCACAATAAGCATAAAACAAATGAAAAATCTTGGAAATGCCATTAGATTTAATGTTTTTTTACATACCTGCAACCAAATTTTACATTATAAAAGAACTTAGGCCTATATCATAACTGTTGTTTTTAGTCAAAAATAAGTTACAAAATCGTGTACATTTTCTGCTCCAATCTTCGGACTTGGGAGTTTCGGGTTCGTATAGTACTACAGTGAAAGATATCAAATGATCAATACTGTCCCTGCTTAAAAGCCCACAAGTAGAGTGTTAGTACTAACCACCTTGGGGATGTTACGAATCCTAAGTCTACGAAACGTAAGACCCCCTAAGACCTAAGACTACGAATTCTAAGACCTAAGACCCTTCATTACCGTCAAAAATAATCAGAATTGTTTCAAAACTTCATTACGAGTTGCCTACAACGTCATACGTCCCTAACAGTAGTTACAGAATTCAGTTATTTTTCCCTTTGTGACTATTTTAAAGCAATTCTTTACTGAACTAGGCTACACCGTACGCCTAGGCCTGCTTTCATCGCTCTCGATGCGAGGTCAGCTTGGATGTTATTATGGGGGTCCAAATGTGACACTCAACATGGTAATAACGAGCTGTTTTTGTTAATAATGTTGCGACCATGTCGTCAAGCGTCTTTTTATTTTATACTACTTCAAATCGAAAAACATGTTACATCAAGTAAAAGTAGATCAGGAATGATAAGTGCAATAGCTATTAAGAAGTATAGATGTCCTGATTAGCTATTCTATAAAATTAATGATGACAAGATAATCAGATGGTCATTAATGAAAGAAACTTAATTAGCGACAACTTTACTTCACCTGCGCCTTTTACTAATTAAAAGGATTCCAATCCAGATTTAGGTGATTATCTCACCATTCAATAAATAAAAATTGTAAAAAAAATTAACTTTTGGACGTTCTAGAGGTCGTTAACATTTTATTTCGACATAAAATTTAAAGTGGTTGACAAATAATTGGATGTGGGACAGCAACAAACAATACAGGATTGTCTACTACTAGTCTAGTTGGATAATCTCAAACAAAAACACAATTCAGAGGTTTCAGACAGGAACAAGTCACATAATTAGGATAGGCAAAACCTATACCAATAGTACAAACAAGTCAACAACCACGACAAAGAATGATGTAAACTTAAAGGCAACAGAGAAGCTGTTGAGAGAAACTATCAAGAAAAAGTGGTATCATTTACCTTAAATTGTTAAGTTTCTTAAACAAGGAGATAGCATGTAAAATTTATTTAACAGGTCTCATTACTGTAGTGTAAGCAGAACCAAGAACCTAATCCAAACAAATCAACAAGAAGAAAAAGAATGATGTAAACTTAAAACAACAGAGAAGCCGGTGAGTGAGACTACCAATGAAGAGGTGGTATTATTATACATATTAAGTCTATTTAATGAAAAGAAAGCATGTAAAAGTTACTCAACAGTCTCATTAAAGTTAAATGCCTTGATTGTTCACTTGTTTTATATTGATTGTGGAGTCTCATTTGCCATTTTCAATGGGGGTGATCAAAGGGTCAAAGTTAAACTGAGAATGAAATGGAGCCTGCTTAACAAGAAAGTACAAATAAATTAAACTCACTAGGATATATTAAATTACAATTAATTTTAAGAATATAGTATACTATATGATTTAATAGTCATAAATAAGACCATTGAGGTTAAATTGTTTTACTCAAAGTATTATTGAACTCAATTTATTCCTATAATGTTACACAATATTGAAACATCAGTAACTTAGTAACAATAAATTCAACAATAAATTGAAGAATTTAGTTTAATAGTCCTGACTAAAACCAGTAAATTAAAATTATATTTTTTATTTATTATTCTTCTACTATATTATTATATTACATTTTTAGAAATGTACTGTAACACTTTCTCCTGAAAAATGGACCAGTGTGAGAGAATTTAATTGGAAAAACAAATGGCAAAAGGCGTTTGTGTAAAGCCCGCCTTGGGCCCGGAAAATTATTGTCCATAGATGCTCTCTAGGACACTCTTAGAAGTATTAGAAGTAAACAATTGTTCAATATATAGGACAAAATAAACAAAATTAGTATTTCAAAAACAGAAGATATATGTTTGCAAAAAAATATAAATCTTCTCTATTCCAAAACAGAAGATATTATTTTTTTCTTTCATAAATACCAAATAGTATATAATGTGAGTTTTTTAATAAATGCATTACAGTATGCTGGAGGGAGGGGGTCTTTAGAACCCCAGCATAAGAACCTGTATATAAAACTGTTTATTGTGCTGTTGATGCATACAATTGAATTGAATTATTGATAATTATTAAGTATATTACCTGTTTAAAGATTTTAAAATTGTAACAATAAATATAACTATCAATTGTAAGAATAAAAATCCATGTCATTGAAGTATATTTATACAAATATTGAAGTTTTATCTCATTTATTACCATAAATTATATGTCACATGTTGAAATATTTATAACTAACAATAAATCTCTATCTTATGTTGACCACAAATTATTCAATATATACTAATAAATAAAATGGTTTTAATGTATCAATTAAATAATAATAATATCTCTGTCAAGATTTCAATAATTTATTGTCAATAGTTAAATTAACCACATAAGTTAAAAGTTACATCAATCATTTATGACTTTATCAAACTGTTCACCTTCCCTTTTAGGCATAATAAGCTACGGCTAATTAACAATTTAGACATTTTCATCTTGTAGTACCTCAGGGCAAATCATAGATTAGACAAATTGATTATTGAAATTAAGCAATTAATGAGTCTATATAAGATGGGCATGTTGAAGAAATTAGGGAAAGAAAAAGTGTTATGAAAATGATAGATAAAAAGATCGGGATTATTAGGATGGAAAACGTCTAGGGCTGAGGGGAAGGCCACTCAATATAGGAAAGATTAAACACAGAGGAAATTACTTATTGTCTTTCATGAAGCAGCAATGGGATTGTGAACATAGTTCTTGATCTGAAAGTTGTGTTATTAAATTTAATAAAACGAGTTCTCAAAGCTTGATAGCCCAGATGATATCTAATACAGCTCCTCATGGGACCTACAACTGTTATTTTTTCACTATAGCAAAGATATCTGTACAAAGTACCTTGCTTTATAGGGGTGGATCAGACTTTTAGAAATGAGGGAATGGAAGGGGGCGGTAAAGAGTTGAAGTTTTAGGGGAGGGGGGAGGGTCCAGGGGAATGCTCACCCGGAATATTTTGGACTTTATGTCCTGAAATGGCCTCGGGGTGTGTTAAGGGATCAATTCTTGCTGAATATTTTCATTTTACAGATAACTTTAATAATATTCAAT
>JAOTQE010080358.1:0-28266 GCA_025631205.1 Nesometra sesokonis
CGCTGTTAAAACTGTATACAAATATATTATTTTTAATTGTATGATATGCAAATTGCGAATAACGTCTCAGGCTACTATGCTCGGCGACATTCGCCTATCATGCGTAGTCGCAGAAATATGAAATTTGCATAGCAGGACCGACTACCGTACTGCTGCTAGCTTAGGCTTAATTTCTTTAAATGTAGTTGTATTTCACACTTCAAATAATAATATTAGTCTTATGCTGGAACGCATGTACAAAGATATTAACAATTAACTTTCTTTTATCTATACTGTGCGCAGCTTTCCGCGTCTTATTGTCGGATCGACTTGTTAATTAATATTCATGATCAGTAGCACGCCCTCCGGCGACATCTGCATTATTTAACGAGGAATAAAAAAAATAGCGGACTAGTCAATTCCAGTCAAAGACATTGACTGATGGTGATGTTGCTGTTTACAGTAGTCGCCGTTTCTCCAATGCAACATCACTTGAGAATGTTAACTGGTAATTTACGAAACATCAGTACGTTTCTTCGATTTTTTTTATCCTAAGGTCACTGTTCTCTGCCTTTGGACCCTACAGCCCTATACAAATACTATCTTTTATAAAGGTATAAGTACGTCCATAAAAGACTGATGCATTAATATGTGTAAAGCCACGGAGTATTGATATGGTGAAGACTTCATTAATTTTGAAGATTCTCGATACACTATGGCAATATTTGCATTGTTCAATTTGTAATTAGTCAATCAAGAAAATATATCTTTTTTTCATAGAGTGTGGCTATTAAATGACTGTTGGTTTAGTCATAGTCATGTACTGTGCAATGAATATTAGGCCTAGGCCTACTGTAATGGATTTCTACTACTGTACTAACAAAGAGTATTGAATGTTATCAACAAATTAACTACCATACTATAATTCGTGATTTCTACTGTAAAAGTGGATGGCCATTGACTGTCGTAAATGGTGGTTATTACTGAACTTAGAATATTAAAAGCACGTGGTGTTATTGTTGTCTTAATCAAATCGATTGTGTAGATTGACAATCAAAGGGTATTTTGATGTCAGATGATGGGAGGAGAATCCACTAGCTGGTTATAGACAAAATACATTTCCGGGCTTTCTGACCCAAGCTCAATCATTCTAATTTTAAAAGCACATCATGCGCGTATGTTTTTGACGGATTAAAGGTTGCATCTTTTCTTTTTATCACTGATAATTATAAGCATCAGTTCAGTTAAGTCATTGTTTTAATTAATTTATTATACTGTTGCTAAATCTTAAAAGATTTAGCAACAGTATAATAAATTAATTAATCGATTAATTATTTAACCAATTATTCAATCAATCAGTCTAACCCATTAATAATCCACAGGTGTTGATAACTGTTTGGCTCCGGAAAGTGAACCGTGTGACACGGAAAAGGAATTAACCGATTGGCATCGAAGTGTTCTTTACAATACCGAAGTCGGCTCTGTCATATCGGATGACTTTATACCCGATGGATGGTACAGGCTGAGAACAGAGGGTGACAGACTTGATATTAAGATGCCAACTACAAGTCCGGGACTTTATAAATGCGGAACCGTATATCCAGTTTGGATAAATGGTTTGTTGTATTCTTTCATATGTAGGCTTATACGTTTCTATAAAACCTCCTTGGTTTAACACTCAAAACATGGAGGTAAAACCACCTTGCTCAAAATAAATGAGGTCTAGTCTAGTAAGAAACGCAATTTTAAGATTATTTATGTTGAAATTTTTCCATCATAAATTAACTACACACCGTGTCACTGTAGCTTGCTATTTTTTTCTTATTCCAACAGCGAGGTTTATCGTCAAGTTAAGATAAGAACTGTGTGGTTTCTAATGCAATTATCATTGTTAAGCTTAAGTGGCACCATTAAGTCATGGTAACAAGTGTGTGGCAAGGTTCAAACCTGGGAGGGGAAAGCAAACATGTTAACCAACAGCCCACTCTTTGTTAGTTGCCCAGTCCAGGTCCGGGTGCAATCTGTATCCGAAACGCTATGATTATTCTTTTATCTGTAAACAACGCCACTGCATACAATAAGCCCTTTAATGAGTCCTAGGCATTTAGGCCTATACTGTATATCCGTGTAATTTGCAGTTAAAATTTTTTTAATTGTTTTCATGCTATATAATTATGGGCAATTATGTGAATTTACTGTCGTCTTGTGATCAGTAAGGCCTTAAGTTATAAATAACATTTTCTTTTTAAAATTTTAACATGTATAGGCCAGGCTTCATCGACCATCTACTTGAGTTTATACGGTCTGAATTCCGCTCCCCTCCTTAAAAATGGTAGCTGGATACAGGGCTGGATCCAGGGTTTCGCCTTAGGGCTCTCAGTACCTACAAATCACAATTTATGGTGGCTCAAACCATGCATACCTGCTTAAATACAGTATCAGAAGCGGTAGGTCGCCTTGTCGCACCGACAGAGTAGTATGAACACCGCGGCACTAGTGGCCTAATCTTTTCAATTTTTTTAGTTGGTGAGAAAATAAAAAACTTCACCCCGATTACCGTTGCTGGGAGAAATTTGGATGAATCTGCCAATCTAGTACATATTTTGAGGGTTTCTTATACATTCTAAAGTACACCTGATGTGTATTTTAATTTTCGGTACATTTTTTAAGCGGTAGGATTTGCATGCAAAGCAATAGGAGGTAGGAAGGTCGAAAGAACGGTCCTACCGCCTAAATCAGTAGTTGGAAGGTATGCCCGGATCATCTAGTATTCCAGCCAGATGACAAGTACTTGATTTGATTATGACAACCAAAAACAAGTCGTAGTTGTCTTATTTTTATATTTTTCATGATAGCTGTTAGAGTTGGTGGCCATTTTAGAGACGGCCTTAACCATTTTAGTGCTTGCCACGGAATCCTATTAAACCCACTTTGACCTGTCACTGTCATTTATATCATCGTTGACTTTGACAAATAAAAGTGATTTTATTAAACTTTATATTCAATTTTTTGGACATTTTCAATTGTAGGTACATATCCAGAATTTAGAGATCCAATTAAAACTGTAACTGGATGTATAGTTACAGAGGTTGGTTCGTGTGCACAGCAAGTAGATATTTGTATAAAAGCTTGTCAAACAGCCGACGAAGAGGAGTAGTTTGTTCATTACCTCACCGACACCCCGGCAACATATATGGCATACTGTACAGGTAAAAATCTATTAAATTACGTCGCAGTAGTATGAACAGTCCGTACACATCTTTCTTAATCGATTATACCAGTGTTAATAGGGGTTTACTTTGTTCTCAAAAAGTCAAATTATCCGTCCCGTAACTTTGACCTTTGACCTCGCGACTTATCATTGGCAGTTCTGCCCTGAACCTACATGCTTCCACCAAGTTTGGCCAAGATGGGATCAAGGAGTAGCAAAAACAGTTATTTGACCTTTCTAAAAATGAATGAATTCCAGTGCATTCACCCGCCAAGTTTGATGGAGATGGAACCAAGGACATGGGAGGAGTAGAGGAACAAACAGACAAACAAACAAATAAACGTTGCTCAAGTTATAGTATAATGATATACGTGCAACAAATACATTTACAGTGGAATTTGATTTTTTTATTTCCGAGCCTAGAGGCTGGAGTTTATTTAAGTTTCGCGTAAAGCGGGTGCGAGTATGATACTCCTCTGGATGGGGCGCTAGTCTTTCGCAGGTTATTAGGCAACCCGCAGTTGGGTTTTTAATGATTCGGGTGAAGTTTATTTTCCAGTAACCACTTTTGGGTTAACTCCCTTGTCTAGCAAACACCAATCCCTACCTCCCCCTCCCTCCCCCGTCAAAAAATGTCACATCTTGGTTCAGTTGTATTTTCCTCCCGTTCAAACTGAAATCGAATATTGAATGGTTGAATTGACTTTAATGCATTTTACTGGACTCACATAATCGAGCTAATCTTGAATTGTCTACGGCCTTAATATAAAGTTTATGGTGCCAAAGCTCATTCAAGATAATTTTATCTTGAGTGAGTTGGACTGACTTTTTAGAAGGAACTTGTTACTGCACTTCCAACATGTTAAAGATTTTAAAAACTTTTTTTTTAAATTCGATCCTATAGTTAAAATTTGTGATAACTTTTTTAACAACAGATAACTGGGTGTTATGTATTTAACAAAACAAATCTGCTAATAGCCGACCCTGATTTTTTTTTTTTTAAATTTCGAGTCGGTTGCAGGGACGGATTGAAGGGGTGGGGTGAGGAGAGGCGGGCCGGCTCCGGCACTCCCTTTCGGAAAGTAAAATATATCAATATTACTAGCATTGTCTCTAAAACAACAATATTCAGCAACAATTGATCCCTTAACACGCCCCTGGGGCCATTTCCGGACATCTAAAGACCACAATTACCCGGGGGAGCATGCACCCATACCCCCCTAAAATGTTGACACTATGAACGGCCTCCTCTCCCTCCCTTTCCAAATGTCTGCATCCGCCCCTGAGTTGGGCTTGGGTAACTTAAAGGATTTTTTTTAGGAAAGATAATGACTTGTCTACGGTATTTTTGACGTAAAGGCATATCTTTCAGATTCCCTGTTACCCTGTGAAGATGGGCAAAGTTCAATAACAGGATTCCCACCATGCGATGGTAAGTTTCACGAGACGTTTTCTTTTAGAAATGTGTTAATTTGTCAAGCACACGTTATGCTTATTTCAGTATGGAACGCCTTAATTGGCTTCCTCTTATGATGCATGTTGTAATTTTGAAAGTCGTAAGGAATTGAAGGTTAAGAAATTGTTTATTTCCACTAAATGTGAGGTGTCGTGACAAAATGTGTCGTGTTGTACCCCGGGCCATTTTGAGATATTTACAAAAATAGAAAGCCATAATTTCACAAAAATGAGATTCCTGTTGTTTTGTTAAGTTTAGTAATTAACTTTTATGATTACAAACTTCCTGTTTATGTTTATTTACAATAACATGTTTTGAACTACATTGTAAAGGTTGTTTTCCAAAATCATTGGTAAAATATACAGGAAGTCTGGTGTTTATCTTTAAAGTCGATTTTCTCCAAAGTGTTTTCATATAACCATGCTTTAAACTGATTTTACACTGGTTATACTAAAGCTATGAACGTTATTTAAAAACCAATTTAAAGCTTATAATCTTGCCTATCCAAATACAACAATACCTCAATTTAGATTTTTGTACAACACAACTCATTTTGTGGTTACACCTCACATAGGTTTTTATCTTGTTTTTTCCTGTAAACCTTTGGTTCCATTTTACATGATTGTAGTTGAAATAACTATCTAACAAATCTGATGACCAAATCCTGAGAAACTATTGATGAAGAAATTTACAATAGCAGAAGTTGACTTTAATTTTCTTAATATTTTAATATCAATGTTTGTAAAAACATAAAGACATCTGTGCTCTTTAGAAAATAGATGAGGTCATACCGAATAAATTGTAATTCGTTTTTGACTAACTCTGTTATTTATAATAACACATGCCAACAGTATTGTTCACACACTCTGTACGAATTAAAATCTAATACACCGACTCATTTTGTGGTTACACCTCACATATGTTTTTATCTTGTGTTCCCTGTAAACCTTTGGTTCCATTTTACATGATTGTAGTTGAAATAACTATCTAGCAAATCTGATGACCAAATCCTGAGAAACTATTGATGAAGAAATTTACAATAGCAGAAGTTGACTTGAATTTTCTTAATATTTTAATATCAATGTTTGTAAAAACATAAAGACATCTGTGCTCTTTAGAAAATAGATGAGGTCATACCGAATAAATTGTAATTCGTTTTCGGCTAACTCTGTTATTTATAATAACACATGCCAACAGTATTGTTCACATCTACACACTCTGTACGAATTAAAATCTAATACACCGAAGTTTTTGTCGCATCAAAAGTATGAATTTGTATTATATATTTGATATTATTTCTTCCAAAACCAACAGCAAATCATCACCACTAACAAGTTGAAAACTAATTAATACAAATATAAATTTATATGTACAGAATAATAAAAATTTCAGCATACTGTAACAGTGATAGAAAGTTAACAGACAAATAATTTTACAGTGATACAATATTGTGGATCGAATGAGATAATACTGCTTTAAGCAAAACATGATATTATTGGAATTAATATAAAAATGTATACGACGTGAACATTTTATACCCCAAGACTCAAGTATAAGATTGCTGCATGACAAACCCTGACGGTCAATGGTATTTAATAAGTTAACAATGATTACAAATATTACTAAATTTTTGAAAAATAATGATTTAAATATTTACTCCTATGTTCTGCATGTATTAGCCTTGGACATTAGGACACCAAAATGGCCGGAGTTGTACCACGTGACTTCTAAAAATCCGTCAACGGAATGTCGCAACTCTCTCTATATACGGCTCTGGCATTACGCACTGGAATAGGCCAGCGCATTATCTTTATATTATGAGATCTTTGATGGAAAATGTAAAATAAATACAAAATAATATTCACAGTTACATTTCCTGCCAATGAGAAGCCAACTTTGGTGTTTGAAGCTGAGTCACAAGGGGTATCTGCTGTATGCAACGTGAATACATTGGAACCAACAGACATTGACTACTTTGTGCGATGGTATATTGATGGAACGAAAGTCTTTGAAGTACAAAATCAAAATAAGATTAGTGACGAGTATGATGTTTGTAACGATGCTGATAGGACCGTGTGCTGCGATGGACAACCTCACCAGTGTATTCTTAACAGGAAATTAGGGTCAAATGTAAGTATGGTACAATATAATGAAGCATCAATATTATTCCTTTTTTCACATGGCCAAGGATAGCAAATGCCACATTTGTCACTGTCATGTTTAAGTGTAGTCCCATCATAGGAAATCAACATTAACTTTGTTTTCTTCTTCGTATCAATGTATATAAAACATATATTAATACATCAGTTCTGATCAAAATAAATGAATGGCATTATAAAATTAGTTAAAGTTAAAATTAAAATTAAATTAAATTTAAAAAAAATACATTTACTTTACGTTAGTAAACGGAATTATGTTCGATACATATATGATAGCACAGAAGAGGAGATTGCCACCTTCTATGAGACATTAGACCAAACCAAATCTCAATGTCATTCAAATGAAATCAATCTTGTTATGGGTGACATGAACGCGAAGGTTGGGAAAGGCACAAATGGCAAAACAGTGGGTCAGCATTGAATTGGTGAAAGGAACGATGGATACAGTGGTGTGAAGGGAATGACATGGTCATCATGAACACATGGTTCAAAGAACACCCCAGACGTATGTATACATGGAGAAGTCCTGGTGATCGGTCAAGGAACCAGATCGACTATATTGCTGTAAACAATAGATTTAAGAGAGCAGTGAAACAATCAAAAACATACCCAGGAGCTGACTGCGGAAGCGATCATGTCCCCGTGGTCTGCACACTCCAATGTAAGCTGAAAAAACTGAAGAAAGCACAAGTTGAAAAGAAGCTAGATTTTGAGCACCTGGCTAAACCAGAAATCCGTCTTGAATATTCCATCCAAGTGCAGAATAGTTTTGAGGAACTGGTTGATAAGATGAAGTTACGTTACTTGGGAAACCATGAAGAATATCCTGGTCTCCATACCAAAGACAGAGAAGAAGAACAGGAATAAATGGATAACAGAGAATATTCTGTTTATGATGAGTAAAAGACACAAAATTTGAAATAGGGAAGGTAGAGAATATAGAGATTTGGATCGGAAGATTAAGCAGAAATGCAGAAAGGCGAAAGAGAAGTGGCTAAATAAACAGTGTGACGAAGTTGAAAATGATATTGATACCAAATATAAAGGGTATAAAGTGTATAGAAAGATAGAAGAATTATCTGGAAGAAAGACAGGCTGCTCAGGTTCTGGATGCACCAAAGGAAGTAATGGAACAATGCTGATGGAAAAGCATGACATGATGAGTAGGTGAGCACAGTATATTGGAGAGTTGTTTCATAATATAAGAGGAGCAATGCAAAAGTTCCTAGATGCAGTTGATAGACCAAACAATTCTTAAATCTGAAGTCAAAACATCGATTAAGATGATGAGAAAAACAAAACAGCCGGGCCATATGGGATAGTAGTTGAAATGATAGATGCCCTGGAGGATGACGGACCTAACAAATTAACAGATGTTATTAATCAGGTCTATGACGACGGAAAATTTCCAGAGGATTTGAGAAAATCTATTTTCATTGCTATACCTAATAAGCCAGGGGCAGTAGATTGTGACGAACATCGTACAATCAGTCTTATGAGCCATGTGACCAAGATCATTTTGAAAATTCTTGTTATGAGAGCAAGGAGCAGAATAACACCAGAAATTATTAAAGAACAGTTTGGATTTGTCAAAGATTCTGGCACTAGATATGCTATCTTTGTGATGAGAAATATAACTGAAAGAGCTGTTAAGATGCAGAAAGATCTGTTCATGGGTTTTATTGACTACACAAAAGCCTTTGATAAGGTGAAACATGAGAAGCTTTTTGAAGACCTTGGTAAACTGGACTTGTTTGGGAAAGAACTACGACTGTTGCAGAGCCTATACTGGAATCAATCTGCATGTGTACGGGTAGAAGGATAATGCAGTGAATACACAAACATTGAAAGATGAGTCAGGCAAGGATGTGTTATGTCACCAGATCTTTTCAACTATTATAGTTTTGGAGTAGGTGGAAGAAACATCACAAATATTAGATATGCAGACGATACTGTTCTTTTAGCAGAGAGAGTAGGTGATCTTCAGAGGCTTCTGGATGTAGTAGTCAAGGAGAGCGAAAGAAAAGGCTTATCAATGAACTGCAAGAAAACAAGAGTGCCTAGTCTTTTCAAATAGGGAGAGTCTAAGCTGCACACTGAAAGTTGGTGATCAAACAATCGGTAAAGTTTCATTCTTCAACTACCTCGGTAGTCTCATCACAGAGGATGCCACATGTGTAAAGGAGATCAAAATAAGAATTGTTCTAGCAAAACCTGCGTTCTCAAACTAGAAAAGATTCTGGCAAATCGCACTATGAGTTTCTTAATTGCTACGTCTACCCTGTGTTAACGTATGGAAGCGAGACATAGACAGTAACATCAGAAACACGTAAGCGGCTAGAAAGTTGTGAAGTCTGGTTTCTCAGGAAAATGTTGAGAATACCTTGGACAGACAAAGTAGCAATGACGAAGTTTTCTGTAGAGCAGAAATAAATAAGAAGCTGGTGAAAGATGTAAGATGAGATTTCTGGGTCATGTGATTAGAAAAGAAGGTCTGGAGAATTTGGCATTGACAGGAAGAATTGAAGGAAAGAGAAGCAGGGGAAGAAGAAAAGTTACATGGGTGTTTAGTTTGAGGAAATGGCTGAAAGAAAATGGAGCTCAACATCAGGAGGATGAGCTGTGGAGAAGAGCTAACAACAGGATAATGTGGCACGCCATGATAGCCGAAGTCTTAAGATATGGCACCTAGAAGAAGAAGAAGACATATATAGGCATATATAAATGAAAATGAAGAGAGTATTAAAATAAAAGTAGTAAGTATTCGATAACATCCAAAAGGCAGTCTGTGTCCAGAAGATTAGTAACATCGAAATTTAATATAGCAATAACATAGATCTCAATATAAAGACATACACAATTATATACACAGATAAAGTCAGGTTATTTTCTAACACAATTTTGTGTAGAATTACCTATTAATGCTTACATATGTGGGTAAATCAATAATATAATATCAACTCATATTTAATTGAAACTAAAAATCATTTTATAAACTTATAATTCCATTATTTAATGTTCTATGTTTGATAATGTATGATGTTCTTTATTTTAAGTCAGTCTTGTTTTGGAGAGCTCCCAGACAGTCTATCTAGGCTCTAGATTACTTTTGAGCAATCCAGTCCAGCAAGACTGGTTTGTTTTTAGTAGTTGGTATAATTTGATTATTGTTGTCTATTGTTTTAGGTTTTTTTTTCTTTTTTGGACAAAATAAATGAAATGAAATGGTAAAAGAAGTTTTATCAACAATTTGTTTACCTCAGATGAAATTAATGGATTGTTCTATTTTTCTATTAGATACAATGTGAGGTGAGCGTAAAGTACAAGGAGCAAGGTCCATTTTCACCTGGTTTAAGGAGTAACATACTCTACGCTGGCTTAACAGTAGGTTTTATTGGTCATTGATCATTTGACATTTCCGCGGTTATGGCTGAAGACAGTCTGTAAATACAGTAATCATGTTTAAAACACAACAAAAAACAACTCTCTATAACCACTGATTTGAGGAATATTGAAATCTCATAATTTTGTATTTGCACATTAAATATAATTTGCTTAACTTGATTAAAGAGGTGTTAGCCAGCTCTATGAATTACTGCAAATCTCGTTGTTATAATTCAAACAAAACAATTCAAAATCATTTTGTAGTACAGTGTATTGTCTATTTTCTATTGGATAAATGTTAATATATAACGGCAGCTACTTTCAAAATCCGATATGCCCGTCATCCAAGAATTTTCAAATGCCAAATCTGGATGGCGTGACAATCAAGAATACATTTAGACACTATAATAAAAGATATACGAAGTTGTGAGATCTTTTAGTCATGGCGTTTCTGCCATTTAAAAGTCCAGAAAATGGATCATTATTTTAGCTAGACATATCTCTAGGACTACAGGCATGATTAATTACATACAGATCGTTTTGGTAATTTTTCGAAAAGTTAACGAGCGCTTAATAAACTTTATGTTCCGTACAATCCTGAAGGTGAATTGAACCTGCACTTAAGATTACTCGCAGTTACAAAAAAACCCTTACCCACAGGGATCTTCCGAAATCAGAACTAAAATTTAGAAGAAAATAATGAACGGTCAGAAACGTTAGAGGGTGCTTGATAGCAAAAGAAAATATTGTATATTCGTATTGTATATACTATTTTTTCTGTGTATTGTGGAAAACTAGCTTTGCCTCTTATACCTCCTTTGACATGACTGCCATATTTAGATGCAACACAAAAAATAAAAAGGTTGTGGTTAGAACTTACTTATTAGATATGTCACATTCTATGTGGGTGTTGTAATGTCTACATTTTGTAAAGGCTATTTTTCAAAATCAATGATTTCTGGTTATTCTGAAGCTATGAACCTCATTTAAAACCAATTTAAAGCTTATAATCTTGTCTATCCAAATACAACAATAACTCAATTTTAGTTTTCGACTCATTTTGGGGTGACACCTCACATATTCCTGAAGGGCTCACTTTCCTTCGACAACGAACTGAATAATGAATTAAATCAGATTTCAAATCACATAAATTTATGCATAACGACACTCTACGTAGCCTGTATCATAGTTTTTTTTATTTTAGATAATTTTAGAAGGATGATTCAGATCCGGAACTCAACAACGTACGAGAACATATTACAATCAGGGTATTTTGAATACCGTATGTCAAAAAAAATTGTGGCCTAGACATTTTTAAAAAGAAACATAACTTAATGCGGGTCGGGTGTAGAGTGTATGATTATAGAGCATCAATACACAACGGTTGGTTCAAATGCAGATAAATAAACGGATTTTAAATGAATAATTTGCTATTTTAATTGTATCGTTTAAGGTTGAACCGAATAACACGATTGAGTTTTTTGTCGGGGCAAATAAAGATATAAGTTTTGATGTATCATCAACCATTCCAATCGTCTGCCGAGAACCAGATAGCATGGCCTGCCAATTCATCGGCGCGAAAATAACAATAGAAGCAATCACTGTTGGCAATGAGGTTTTAAATAAGGCATCTTGTCAACAGGATATAACCAACGATGCTCCTGCTACATTTAAGATCATTGCAGCTAAAAAAGGAGTAAATTACGGAAATACAGCTAACTACATAGAATTTGTAGGTGATACTACTACCTTTAATATGGCTAGTAGAATATGGGAATCAGGAACTACGGATTTACCGACTTTCAAAGTACGTATGCAAATGTTTATTTCTGAAAAGTATGACTGCCATGCTAGCGATAACAATATGAACATTAATATACCGAAATTGTTGACCCGGTGTATTAATTCTTTTGTACTTTCTTGTATAGCTTCAATTTGATCACTTCAGCATCAGAACTCTAAAGATATAATACTCGCTATTTTTTTAACGGAAAGACAATTGTTTTTCATCTTTATACGTTATATTTTTATGACCCGTGTAACTGTGTTTTGTTCAGGGAAGCATTTAGGTAATTGACAGAGGTTATAAGACTACCAGTAACAAACACCTCTCTTGCATCTCTGAATTTGAAACGTCTTATTACTGAATTAATGTACCGTTTTTTCCTGCTCAACATTTAGCCCAGATAATTTCAAAGCGACATGCCCCAAAGTGATGTGTTAGGGGTGCCTTTGACTTTCCAATCACTTGTAAAACACTATAAATAATAACACCTGTACAATGAGGCTGTAAAGAAAGCTATCTTGGCGAAACAGGGGCGATGACATGTTTTGCGTATCAGATTGAAACATGGGAACAAACTCACTCTGGTCGAAGATATAGGTTCGGACCCACCCCACCCCTCCCAAATTGTAAAAATTCTGATTCTGGAAATTAATACTTTGCTACTTATGCATTCCATGGAACATCTTTAATGTTGATGATAATCCTTTATTTTAATAGGTAATTGCAAAAGGCGTAGAGGCGAAAAGTTGTTTCGGAAGTGGGGATCTACACTATCTCACCTTTGATGGATGGTATGTTGTAAAACGCTTGTCGCGTGATATTAAATATTCTCTTTTGTTTACTATACACATTCATCTCAAAGATATTACGCATATTATACTAGCATACTATAATGATGTGGTGACCTATCAGAACCTGTGTCAAACCAACCGTTTTCTACATGTGTCATTTTCATCTTGATATATATCGTTGGCTTTCCTAAAACCAAAACCTTCCAACATTATCATCATGTTTACGAACTCACCATCAGTATTCTCTACTGTACTGAATATTCGGTACACTTACACGTCAGAATTGGACAAAAAAACATTATATCTACTATTCTCCCTGATGCAAAATCGTTTTATTTTTGTTACGTACATTGCAATATCCGCTGCTTATTGGCCTCGAATTCTATCTATAGCCACTTAGTGCAAGTTCGGTGGTCTAGTGGTACAAATGAAAGGCTAGTTACCTGGAGATTGTAGGTTTGAGTATCGCCCTTGAACAACTTGCGATTTTTTCGCGAGTATTCTCAACTGTACTGAGTATTCGGTACATTTATACCAGAGTTGGGCAAAACAAATTATATTTGATAACGACATTGATATAATAATCATCATCGTCATTTTTCTTTTTTATTTCGTTGTTATCCCAGGTATTATCATATTTTTGGTACTGGAGACTTTCTGTTTTACGAGCATAAGCATTTACCTATCAAGGTAGGAAAAATACAAACAAATATTTGAAATCATTATCGTAATCATGATCATTTAAATTCACTATTATCATTCATTGCCATGGATTACTGTGGTTATTTCACAACCAACATAACTCTCATCACAATCACTTTGTTGTATTATATAGTTATGTAGTGATGTTATTGAATCTGAGATACAGTTCCGTTTTATTGTTTGAATGATGATGTAAGGAATAAGACAATGTATAGTATTTGTTGTTGTGTATTAGCCTGTCTCACAGACCTCATGGTCGGATTTATTCACTTTTATTGCTCGATTCCTTTTAAGGTGCTATTTTCGTCCCATACTCACTTATTTTAGTTGGGCCATACAATTATATGACCATAGATTTATTATTACGGCTAGATGGTGAACTTTAAACGGTAGAATTTCAGTCCCATGTAGGCGCCTACTATTTTGATTTCTTCAACCTTTGCCACAAACATATAAGTTAAATAATAATACCTTTTTGCAGCTATTGTATTTTTAACATTGTTTTGTTATACAAATTATTTACATATAACACACATATTTTATGTTTTCAGTTTCCTTAGATTTTGATTAAATTTACTTTCATTTATTGATATATTTGAAACTGCTATGAAAGATTGCGCGTGCGCAATTTCGACATAGCAACAGGAATAGAACATAACGCAATTTGATTGGTTGGATTCCAGAATAGTAGGTGCTTACATGGAACTGCACTTGGGGCTATGTATTCTGTGGAAGTTCACCATCTAGCCGTAAATAATATATCTATGTATATGACTTATTGTTGTCGTCGTTGGCGGCGCTACATATATTACGAAAAACGACCATACAGAAGCGATTTGAGGAAAGTCTAGTTGTATACAGTATAAGCACGTTTTTGAATAAGGGATATTCAGGCTCGTATTTAGGAATTTTAGTGGGTAGGTTCGACTTGGGACTATAGGTGGAACTCCTTATCAAACCCCAACAGCAGAAGAAAGTCCCACGCATCTACTGCCTTCTAAAAATACACAAACCAAATTATCCTGTACGCCCGATTGTTGATAGCATAGGCACCATTTTCTATGGTGTCTCACGGTTCATTAAGGAAATTCTCAAGCCCCTTGTAGGTTGCACGAAACATCATGTGGAGAATTTCAAATCTCTAGCTAAAGAACTAAAAACACCATTGTAACATCAAATGAAACATTAGTTTCCTTCGACGTGGTATCGCTTTACACCAGAACACCAGTCAAAGAAGCGATTACCGTTGTAAAAAAACACCTTGAAAACGATAAGCAACTTCACACAAGAACTAAATTAGAAGTGGCAGATATCATTGATTTGCTCACTCTGATTTTAAATGCAACATACTTCAGTTTTCAAGAAAAGCTATATCAACAAAAGGAAGGATTAGCCATGGGTAGCCCAATCAGCCCTATTGTTGATAATCTGTATATGGAATGGTTGGAAGGTGAAGCCATTAGCAATGCTCCGGTGAGATTCAAACCCACTTTCTGGTACAGATATGTCGAGGACATTCTGGCATAAACACTCATCTAAACAACATTGACCCCACGCACAGCATCAAATTCACCAATGAATCCATGAAAAACAACACAAAACCTTGACCTTCTCATAACACTACAAAGCAACGGATCACTAACAACATCAGTCTACAGAAAACCTACTCACACAAACCAGTACCTACACTTCAAGTCACATCACCCATTACAACACAAACTAAGTGTTATTAACACGCTTGTGGATAGGTGTGAAAGCATATTGTCAACAGAAGAAGGACGAAAACAAGAGATGCAAGTGATCCAACAAGCTCTTAATCAGTGCGAGTACTGTATCCTGACTGGTCTTTCAAAAGAGTTAAACAAAATCGAACCAGGAAACAAGAAGTTCAAGAACACCAATCCAAACAGCAGGGTTATCTGAATGCATCAAAAGAACACTACACCAACATAACATCAACACGTTCTTCATCCCGACTAACAAACTCAGACCAAATCTCGTCCACCTAAAGACGGCATCAAAAAAGGATCAAGTTTGCGGTTGCATATACCAACTTAGCTGTCGACACTGTCCAAAAGTATACAAAGGAGAAACAGGGATGACTCTTAAAACACGCATCAAGGAACATCGCACTGACGCCGAAAATAACACGAAAGGGATTCTAGATAGATAGATAGATTGAGATGCTGTAATATTGGGAAAGGCGGCTAATGCACAAAAGAAACAGATCAAAGAATCCATAAACATAGGAAGTCTGATAACATCATGAACAGGGATGAAGGAACCCATGAACTGTCCAACATCCGATCAGCTGCTAATAAAAAAAGAAGGAGGGGGAACGTCCGATTGGATCGAATGGTGGCGCTTTTCACAAACATCGTCGTTTAATTCCACACTCCAGATAACACGCCAGTTGACAATGAAACCTGACAGGTTTCGAAACGTACTGTAAGTCCACTCTTACTTGTTTTTGTATTTTGGTTGATCAAAAGAAAAACCACATACACCCACAAGTACAGTCAAACATCGTTATAACATAGGCCTGCCTACACATGAGAGGCGCAGCCATGATTCAATGAAAGGTGGTGTGGGGAGGGGGTGGGGTGGTAGACTTGACCGCGAAAGTTAAGGTTGGGGGCCAGGGACCGCTGAGGTCCTTCGGTTCGGTTATTTTACACGCTGAAAAAGCACATTAGAGTCCATCGAAATGTCCCGTTTTCCTGTTTTTTTTTTAGGTGTCGAAGTTTAGATTTTCGAGCGGAGCGATCAATTTAGGTTGGGAAATAGGAGGCCGCCGTGGGCCCCGGTTGGGGCCGGGACCGAAGGCCCCAGAAAAAAATTGCGGTGTTTTATATACTAAAAGACACATTAGAGTCCATCAAAATGTCCCGTTTTCAAAATCAGGTTGTTTTGGCTTTGAAGTTCAGACTTGCGAGCGAAGCGAGAAATTTAGGTTGGTGGACAGGAGACCGTCGAGGACGCACAGTCGGGGTTCAGAAGCCTGAATGCCCCGACAAAAATTGTTATTTTACATGCGAAAAAACACATAATAGTCCATCAAAATGTACCGTTTTCCAGTTTAGCCTGCCTTGGTTTCGAATTTTAGACTTACGAGCGAAGTGAGCAATTTAGGCTGTGGTTATGGGGCGATGAGGGTCCCAGGTGGGGGACCAGGGCCCAAATCCTCAGAAAAATGTGCGGTATTTTACATGCTAAAATACACATGAGAGTCCACTAAAATGTCCCGTTTTGCAGTTCAGCCTGTATTGGTTTCAAAGTTCAGACTTTCGAGCGCGAAGCGAGCAATTTAGGCTGGGGGAAAGGGGGCCACCAAAATGTCTCGTTTTCCAGATCAGTCTGTATTTCTTTTTTTGGAAGTTCAGACTTGCGAGCGAAGCGAGCAATTTAAGCTGGGGGAAAGGGGGGCACCAAGGGCCCCGATCGGCGTCCAGAGAACGAAGGTCCCTCCCGAAAAAGAGCGTTATTTTAAATTCTAAAAGACTAAGTGTGGACACACCGTAATTTGGTCATTGAATGATGTCATCCTTTATAGTGATTGGTCACGGTGCCTACACATGGGGGCATGTGACTTATGTTTATGCCTACTAGACCGTTTTACTAAGTTATACCCCGAAGAATTTAGTCTACTTAGCGGAACTCAAGCTCTCCTGGGGGAATTCGTCCGAGCCCCCGACCTCCCCCCACCAATACTATTCTGGGGCCACAAAAGGGCCCCGGTCGGGGTTCAGGGGCCGAAGGTCCCAAAAAAGTGCGTTATTTTACATTCTAAAAAACACAGACTAAGTGTGGACACACCGTAATTTGGTAATTGATGGATGTAATCTTTTATAGTGATTGGTCATGGTGCTTACATGGGGGATGTGACTTATATTGTATGTCTACTAGGCGTTTTACTAAGTTTTAGCGGAACTCAAGCTCCCGTGGGGGGGGGGGGGGTTCGTCTAAACTAATCTATAACTAAATTTCTTTAAAAAAAATACTTCAGACATATTTTGGTGATGATCTCAATTTGATCTTACCTAAAATATGACTCATTTGTTGTGAAACCTCACATTATTATTATGTTTAATACCATAAGGTGAAACATGTGATGGAATTAAAGTAATGCTACCTGCACATTGATCTGTAAACGAATTAACTTTGTTCAAATGATATGAGGGAGGCGGGGCAGCATGGGACTTGAAAATATTGTAATATCACAATAACATTAACTAAAGCATTGACAGAAATAATGAAATGTTAACTGCACTACCTAGTTCCTAGGGTTACGGAAAGGCGGGTTACATTGGTTTAGTTCCGCTCATGTTTCAATAAATGCTATTGTAATTTTATAATATAATATTTTAAGTGCTACAACATGCCCCATGCCCCACCTTTACCTAGTCATTTAAACAATGCTAATACAGCCTTTTTGCCAAATTTCAGGATTTATATCCAGAAGTGGTGAAAACAGCCAAGTCTATACCTTGATTATTTATATATAGAAACGTAAACAATTAGAACATCTGCTGATATTGAAAAGAAGTCGCTCCAACCGGGACTCAAACCATACATTACTGTTTTTCTTCTTAAAATCATCACTTACCTCAGTTACGTTAATTGTGACAATTTTAAAAGCTTTAAAATGTTTAAGACCATTCCCGATCATCTGATGGTGCCATAGTTTAAATTGTCCGTCAGCCCAATCATGTGATAGGCTAAGGTGGGGTGGTTTCATTTTTACATTCAAATAGTGACAGTCATGTCGCAATTATTTTCTAAAAATGTCCCCAACCTTGATGGGTTTTAGCTGAAACTACTATAGTAGTCTCAGAGTTTAGTTACGTTAAACTACGCCCTCCCCATTAAAATATATTTGGATTCGACCATCTGCTTAGCAAATACCAATGTAAATGATAAATGAATAGTAAGTGTCCATTACAAATAATATTAAGCAGCGACATTTTCAAACATCCGAGGTGCAATCTAGACTCGCTCCCCAACACAACCACAGTATGGTGGGTGGAGTTTTATTGTGCTTTGTCTTCGAAACATGTCATTTATAGTCCGGCCTCATGCGTTACCGGTAACATTTTGGAAAGCTTTTCGAATGTGCAATTTCCGAGCATCCTAAGGCACTATATTATAAACATGTTGCACCTCAGATCAACCATGGTGTTTCGGAGAAAGTTGTTATTTTTGTTTTTGTTTAAATGATGAACTTTTAAAAGCATTCAAAAAGTTAAATAGTACAATTTCTGAGCATCTATAAGTGTCATATTCTGACAGTTTTGCATATCACCCGTTAAATGATGGGACTGATTGTGTTTTTTCTTTAATGATAAAAAATTCATTTTGAAAAGAATTTTAAATTCTCAGTATTGTCAATTGTTTCCACCTCAACCCAAATCATGATGGGACTAAATGTAGGTTTCTTGTTACTAAACTGTGATGAAGTAGAAGCATCAATTTCGTTAATATTGTGGTTTCGCAAATTTACGAAATACGAAAACGAAAACGGATACGTCACACTTCCAATTTTTTAAAGTTGCTAAAAGTGTTTTAAAATATATCAAAGTTTTCACCAATGAATCGTTGATGATCGTCCTAAAATATTCACCAATGTGACAGATATTCAAAGTGTTCTATTCAACATTACAAGAATTTATGACGTATCCGTTTTCGCTTTCGTATTTCGTAAGTTTGCGAAACATCACTATTGATAAATAACCAAACCGGTAATTTTTGTAGGCTCTATATTTTTTTTTATTCAAATTCATCGCAATTTTTCAATTAGATTTCCCCAATGAACTACTACTGTGATAAACGTACTTTACATATTTGGAATTTAATTTTGTGCGTCTTTTTATGCTTCAGCTATAGACCTAATTGTGTTTGTGAAATGCAGCATTAAAAAATGTCCTCAAATGTATCTTTCAAATAATAATGAGATTACACAATAAACATATCAACAAAAAGTGAGTCTACAAATTGGTAAAATAGGACATTTTCTAGGGTCTTTGGCCCCTGGATCCCGTCAGGAACACTTAGCAACCACACAGTTGACCACTTCAAATGTCGTGACTACGGCCCTGCAGTAATCAACCATAGATTGATCAGCCACAGTAATTATTGTTAAATGGACCAACTGCTTATCTATGGTCTCGGATGCTGGTGATTGGTATTCTATACATGATTTACATGTACTATTTTTATTTTGTCCTACAATACTTGTTGAGTGAGGTACCGGTTTCATCACCAGCCGAACGACAGAGTAAAATATAAAGACGAATCTAACAACATGTACTATTTATTGAATTTGAATTACCATTTTACTTTTAGATTTATCTCCCACCGGATCTTTTATAAGGATTAAGTTATTTGAATTTGAATTACCATAATAACTGCATTTTACTTTTAGATTTATCTCCCTACCGGATCTTTTATAAGGATTAAATTATTTGGAACCCACTTCATGAGCGTATTTCTAACAGGGTCATGGGACGACTTTGGGAATGTGAAAGGGCTTTGTGGTAATTACGATGGCATTCGTTCAAATGATGGACAATATGGATCACCAGGTGATGCAACTTACCAGTGTCAAAATCCAGAAGACTGTGAAGAGACAGTGCACAGCAAACGGGATCCACATACGAACAAATTCTACAATAGTTGGAGGTAGAAGTTTTTTTTTATTTGATTTGATTTATTCAATATGCTATTTAAATTAATACAAAGCAATGTATACAGTACATATACTTATTAAAACTACAAAATAGACATAAGAGCCTAGCGGGGATAAAACTATATTCGGTAAATAATACAGTTATTTGCATTTATGGTCCACAAGAATTGAACAAATAAAATTACAGAAATTAGCTTATTACCAAATAACCGATTATTAAGTGATCCAATTAAAAGAAAAAACCTCATACAAACATGTTTGGTTTAGACTTATTTATTGGTTTATTGAATTATTGATTACCAAATTTTTGTTTATTGTTTTTAATTTACTGACTTTTATCAAAACATCGATTTATTGAATTATTAATTGATCTATTGATTTATTGACTTAAAGATTTACTTATACTTATTTACTTATTTAATCACTTATTTATTTATTTACCTACCCATTGTTTTGTTGTGTCACGCTGTTTTTTATTTTCTCCTATTTTATACATACCCTATATAAGATGTTTATGTCTTCTCGAGCTGTACTTTATTTCATCGTTGATTCAGTTTTTTTTCATTTAAAAGAAAATCAACAACCAATTTTGGCAGAGCCAATTCAGAGGCAGGAGGCATAAGTCACAAATCTAGTTTTTGAAAATAAAACAAAACATTTTTATTTTCAACTATTCAACTTTCATAAGAAATTTTCAGATGATAAAATTGTTTATAAAATACCTTTTAAAATGACACAGCTTAGTCACAATAATATACTGACAGGCACTTTTAAAATGCATTTTTTTTTCTCAAAACTTACATTCTAGATGTTCGTAATTGTATTGGTAAAACTTTGCAAAGAAACATCGTATTAAAGTGATTTTTCTTTAATTGGAAGATAATTATGTGTAGTTTCTTAATTTATATAATTACTATAAATACTAAATTTCCAATTATTTGTCTCCTTTAACTTGCTTCCGCCATAATTTATTTTTATTGTTATCATTGTATTTACTTTTAAGCATTGTAGTGCTTTATGTCTTCAAATTGAAAATGTAATTGAATGGTAGTTGAACAAGAACAAATAAAAGTGAACATGATTAAATAAAAATAATGAATTAATTAACAGCTTTCATATTTAGTGTTTGTTGTATTGATAATAGAGTTCGTGATGAAGAAAATATATTTATGGGCGCACTGAACCTCAATAACCCATTTGAAATTGAGAGTTACTGTGAATGCAAAGACAATGGATTTAGATGCGACTACTGTAATGGTCTTAAAAGTGGTGATGATTTAGGTTGTGATGACGACAACGACAATAACAACGATAGAAACAATAACAGAAAGAAACGGACAATAGCTGAAGATGAAGTAGATCTGGACGATTTTGCAGATAATTTTGAATTCACCCCTCTCGAAAATGATCTTGAATTTCAACCTGAGGTACGTATTCCTGGAATACCAAGCGGATTTATGTTACACAAAGAGAATTTAAGCTAGATAGTGGAACCGCGTTGTTTCGTATTCAACCGGGCAAGCTACTAGATTATGAAAAACCGTAATCATTGTAATTTTATGACCCATATAGCCTAATTAGGAAACAAATTACATTACAAATGTAGGCTGTCTGCAAATTGCACAATGTTGCGTAAACCGATGAGGACGCCTTTTTTCCCAAATGTGCCGCCAAATTTATTAATTTATACAATATAGTTAAATCAATAAAGATAATAAAGAACTTGTTTTTGTTTTAATCTTGATTGATTGAAATAATGTTTAATCAGATCAAGGTATTTGTACAAGTGTTCCGAAAAAATAAACATTTTTTCTATTGGTTACGACAATGTTTTGATGTATCAAAAATTCAAAATAAAAAAGAATTTTTATAAGAAAATTTAAATTAAGGTTAATTGGTATAGAAAATTTATAGATGCTTCGAACAATTTTTTTTATAAACTAAGGTATTTTTTTAATTGAAATTAGTCGTAATTTGTCCATGTTTAAGCCCTATCAATGTTTTACTTAAGTTTTATCAATTGTACCCAAATATCGATAAATTAAAATTATTCATGAATTATTTTAACTGTATAAAAATATTTCAAACTACCTATAATTAAGTTACGAATGTATTTTCAGCAATATAGAATGCATGAAATAAGATAAAGAGCTATGTATGGAAATAACTCCCGGACAGACGAACGAAAGAATGGAAAGTCAACAGAGAGGGCGATTTTCAACATTGCTATCGAAAATCAAAAAACTTAATTAAATCGCGACTAATTGCTTAGAATGATTATCTAAAAAGGAACAGTTCATTTTTACCATTCAGGATGTTAACAGGTTTTCATCTTTGAAAGTTACTTCATGCCTCACATTCAATTTAAAACAATTAAAACACAGATAACGGTTTGGGACAAAATGCATTGCAACGTAATGCTTTCTGTTACAATTATTACCATAAACAAGTAAAAAGTTTACCCGTTAGTAAATTTAGCATGTGTCATTGTCATTTAAATAAACTTATACTCCAATTAAAAATATACAAATATATAGAGCAAGTGTTTAACCACCATTTCAATAATTTCCTTGTATTTTCAACTACTCGCTTTTGACACTACTTTATATTTTAAATCGTTCTTTTATAATACAAAATTGAATTAATTTATTTAGTTACATTTCAGTTTTATCCCGAATATTCGTCTTCAATAGTTTGGAAATGTTTTCAACAACGAAAAATACATTCTATTGCATCCTGCATTGTTTATTCTAGATGGGTGCAATTCTACTGAATTGTTGTGTATTTATTAGCACATTAAAATCCATTGTTTAATCACCGACCCATTATATAAGTGTCTCTTTGATGTACTCATTTACACAAACTTCCCTCTATTTTCAACTACTCGCTATAGACATTACTTTGTATTTAAAATCGTTCCATCCCTTTTTGAAATTTCATTGATATGACAATAGTGAGGTTTCGCAAATTTACGAAATACGAAAACGAAAACGGACGTCACACTTCCATTTTTTAAAAGTGCTAAATGTTTTCAAAATTATGTAAATTTTTCCACCTATGAACCATTGATGATCGTCCTAAAATATTCACCAAATGTGACAGATATTCAAGGTGTTCTATTCAAACGTTACAATAATTTATGACGTATCCGTTTCCGTTTTCGTATTTCGTAAAGTTGCGAAACCTCGCTATTGCTAATAAAACCTGAGACTACAATACGGAGAGATTGGAATCACAGTGCATTTCCCTTTGTTTCTGATGTCAGTACTCAGGATAGTCATTGTTGGTCAGAGTAAGCATGGAGGAAATAAATTAGTTAATTAGATAATTAATTCCATCCATGGAGTAAGGAAGTGGCACAATTAACTGTAACATACTGCCCATGATCTGTTAAGATTGATTCCAAAATCGAATAGTAAAATTTAAAAAATCCTATAAGGTTTTATTTATTATGCACAATTTTATTTAAAAGTTTAACTATTCAAAATTGTAAATCATTATGTGTATTTTTTACGGGGTAAAAAATGGTTCATTTATTATCGCTTTTGTGGCAGAGGTGTTTATGCATTATAAAATTGTGATAATAAATAACACATTTTGTTACCCCATAAAAAATACACCTAATGATTACACGTTTGAATAGTGTAACTGTTAGATAACACTAATTTTAAAATGCTGAGGTGCGTATAAAGGTAGAATTTGGTGCAAAATCTGTGAGGTGTTTTTTTTGTATTTTACCACTTGACTTTGGAATACATTGTATCTGAGCATGTGCAGTGGTTGTCACGGTTGTAATAAACTGTAACAGAGCACGTGCAATACCCGTAAAGTAATTGTTAACTTCTTACTGTGACCACATTTACATAACAGTAATCACAGGGTGTTAGAAACAAAGGGAAATACACAGGGTTTCTAATCTATTTCTATAGTAGTCTCAGACAAAACGTACAGTAAAAAATGAATAAAAAATCATATTCTTTCTACAAATTTCAGAAACTCCACCCCATTGGTGGCCCTGATGGTACTCAAATGTTTCTTTTTGCGTACCAAATAACGTAAATTTTGCCCAAGGTCTTCGACCACTGGACCCCGACCAGGGTCCCTATGCGTTCCTGGCCCCATCCAAAGTTTCCCCTGTAGAGATCCAGTAAGTTGTGCTCTACATTCATACAACTTTAAACTTAAATATTAACCGTTAAACTTGTGCGCTAATTCGCCGCTTTTCCAGTCCTTTTGAGTTTTTAATAGATATCTGAACAAGTACATTGGAATGAGATTAAATGATGTTGTTAAATTTGCACCTTTAAGAGGCGCCTTAAATTAATAGTTATTAAATAAATTTAGAGGCAACTAACTCATTTGAAACCATTGCCATTTGTAAGGTAAAATATACCTATATTTGTATTACAAATATTTTCTAGTTACCAGGATTCCCAACACCAAATGGATTGACTGAAAGTTACACAATACAACTCTGCACTGAAACTCTAACAAACTCGACTACCTATGCACTTTGCATCAATGCCATCAACAATGGTTCAATTAGTATTGATGACATTATTGATGGATGTGTCATTGATATTCAGGTAATAATATAGGCCTATTATAAGTACACATAAAAGTTAAATTATTTTGTCACTTGGCTTGCTAGTGTGTTGCATGCAATCACCACTTATATGCGGGTATATAGGTGACGGTCGTCGTATATACTGTATACCAGTGTCAATGGCGGGAATAAGGTTTTCGATGTGCCGATGAAACTATAAAAGTAAAACACCCACAATATTATGCCTAAGACGTGACAGTATAGTTACTGAAACACACTAATGTAAATCTACAAATGTTATAGAAAATGTTGAGCTGTACAATATTATCGGTACACACGTTTAGAGTGAAAAGATAATTAAAAACGTTAGAAAAACCTGATAACTTAACTTGAGTTACGGCTGGCGGTAGGTAAAATGATGAGGTAAGGAAGGCCAGCCGTACAAAAAACGATTGGTGTGTCACCAATCATCGCATTTTTTAATTACGATTAGAGATAGGATGTTCAGCGTTAGTACTTTCAGACACTCAGTCATGCTATTTTAACAGTCGTGGATCCAAGGAGGACCAACGGACACCCCCCCCCCATTGAAACCAAAAAATATGTTTTTTGCACAATTTTGTGGCTCTAAAAGCACACCAGAAAGCATCTTCAGAGAAAAATTTTCCCGGGTCCTGGGCGGGCCCTGGACCCACGCCTAATGTTTTCATTTTCTTGTTAAAAACTCATACTCATACCTGGCCTTGTCCAACTTGGCATCGGGCCCCCTCTTTCCAGCTGGGCTTTATCCGCCCCTGACAGGATGATCTCTTGTTGTATAAAAGAACTATGTTTTTAATAGTAAAGGACCATTTTCCACACCTTTGACTGCTGGACCATTGCACGTTGGCCATTGGTTCTGTGTGTATGTGATACTGGAAGTGTTCTGTAACCTAATTTGGTAATGAACTATTTCCTTACTTATAGATACTATCTGGAAAACATATTTAAAGAAACTGCGTCCCAGTATCCATATTTTTCATTTTCCCCTAACTGTCCAGTTTCATAGCTATAAACAGCAGTACTCCAGATCAACGCTTTGCCTGCTTTACCTTAATACTTAACCTCATTAACGGCTATCTGCTTACTCCCGATAACTTAACAGTAGTAGTTGCCCTAACCATTATAACCACTCCATTTGTTGTTTCTGTAGGTAACAGATGATGTTTCTATTGCTAAACAAACGATAACGGATCTTCAAGAAAAATGCGAGTTAGAACTCACTAACAACCCGCTGTACTGGGTGGTTTCAGAAAACGGTACTCTGGCGCCACCAACGGAAGTATTAGGACAACTGTGTGTTAACGAATGTAACAACGAGGGTGAATGCATTAATGGTACATGTGAATGTAATGAAGGTTTGGGAGGAAGCGACTGTTCAATATCTCTGGTCAAACCACCCTTGGTGTTTGCCGTCCTAGGAGATGGAATCTGTGATATTCGTAGCAGACCTTGCAGATCAGCGATAATTTATGGCGAAAACTTTGCAGAAAACGGAAATATTACATGCCATATTCAGAATATTAATGTAAGTTTTTCTGTAGATTAATTTGGGTTGAGATCAACTTTGAATATCTTTCAGATTTTTATCACAATTTTGAATTTTGTATAAAATTCCCAGATTTTATTTTTTAAGGCACCTATCGGATAGACTATTCGCTAATTAGTAGTTAATTGCACGGGTAACTAATTATAACTACAACATAAACCAGGTATCATAATATAGCATTCAAAGTTTGAATGAAACAATGTCTTTTTAGTTTATTTTTATATTTTTATTTATTTATTTTTTATGGTATGAATTTTATCATTAAAATATCTTTTGTGGATGCACACTTGAATAGTTTTTGTTTATAACAATATATGAAGTTTTATTAAAATTTATATTTTCATTAATTAACGTTTATGTTGTAATGGAAAACACAAAACCTATTTAAAATAGCAACATATCAACATTAAACTACATAATTACATAAACAGACATAACCAAAGGGCATGAATATAAAGATTATTACATTGATCAAAACTAAAATGTTAACACTTGTTTTATTATGATCCCTTAACGGCGTTACATTAATTAAAAACTAAATCACTTAAAAGTAAAATTTGATCTAAAATCACATAATGGCATAATGCACAAAATCAGAAAACATGTAGTCGAAAAATGAATGTTTATCTTTAGAAAGTCTTTGGGGTTTATTATTTAGAAATAATTGTTGTAAGTTTTACCAACTCTCGTTATTATTAATCTATAGGAACAGAATTGTCAGATGTTCACAGAAATATTTGTTATCTTGACCTTGAGACATAAAATATGTTAACATTTCCAATGTGGTATGAATGTTTACACGATTAAAAAACAAAGATTTTGAATTGTATTAGGCTACAGTGTACACAGATTAGCATAGTTACTTTACTGTTTTTTCTTGAATATTACATTATCATAGTTTTTTTTAATGAATTGCTATATTTGATTTTTTTTTAGGTAAGTGAAGCTGGTGTAACAGTGATTCCACAAACCTCAATTGTAGATGGCATATTTAAGAGTCCACAACAAGTTAAATGTCCGTTGCCTGAACCGGCAGTTCAGCCTGATTTACCAGGAGAAGGCATCGTAGCAAGTGGTCATTTACTGTCGATCAGTAATGATGGCAACTTGATCAGTGAAGATATGGCGATATTGATCGTATATGATTCTGTCTGTCAGGTTTGCAATGCATCTGAAGGTGAATGTTATTTAAAGGTTAGATATTTTTTTTAATTTCTTTTAATTATTGTTGCCTTATATTGATCCTTTTTTCCTGTCGATCCTTAATCCTAAAAACGCCGCGGCGTTTGAAACGGCGATGTTGATCGTTGATTTAAAAAAAATGATGATTTTTCACTACGATTGGCAGGAAGGGATCACTCTCGACGTTAATCACGATGTCAAAAAATTGACGGTTAGAATCGTAAAAGTTAAACCGAATTCAATTTTTATGATTTGGATCGTTAAATATGGGTGTTCGCGAGGCAACATTTCCCGCGGAAAGAACTTACATGTTTTGGGCCTACAAATAAATCGCAAATGTTGTTTATATTCGGGAGTTAGAACATAAAATATACAATTACGTAACCATATAAAATTCGTAGTTGTAAAGTTCTTAATTTGTTTTATGGTTATTCTAATTTGTTGCGAATATATACGAATTTCGTTGCGCACAGTGTAGTAAATATCGGAAATATTGCGGTCCAACGTGATTTGATCGTTAATTTTTTAACTTCTTTTATAACGATTCAAAACGCCGTTTCGAATCGGCAGTTTTAGAATAATGATTGACAGGAGAACAGACTTTGACAGAAGTAACAGTAACAGAATTACACTTTTTCAAAATTCAGCAACTTGAATTTCTTCTACCATTTGTACATTTGGTATGATTTTATTTTTACTTAAATATTGTGTAGCAATGATGTGCTTCTGTAACTTCCACCATGATTTTTTTTTAAATACCATTGTCATATTTTTATAATATCATAAAATATGCATGG